>JAABNY020003423.1:0-13395 GCA_015164015.2 Brevimyrus niger
GTTGTGTGTAATGAATCTAAAATATATGAAAGTCTAATGTTTATCAGTACATTACAGAAAATAATTAACTTTATCACCATATGCTAATTTTTGAGAAGGACCTGTAAACGTATCAGCCAAGTCAATAACAGCGAGCCTGCGCCGCTGGGCGCGGGTAAGCACGCAAGCAGGAAACACAGTCGGGAGATCCACCGCAACATCATTCTCACAGACCACGGGGTCTGGGATGACTTCAGGAAGGGGTACAAGCCTCTCTCCCGCGATGTCATTTCCCAGTACAAATGTGACGCCAGACAAAGGTAACTGTTTCTGCACCACAACATCACAAGTATCCCGAAAAGTCAGGGGTCCTTAAATATATGGTATGCAGGGGAACAGCGGTCACACAGGGCGATGCCTTATACTAACACGTCAGTACCACAATACATAGTGTCGGACTGTGCAGCTCCCATATCCCGTAGGATAGTCACAGGGTGTCGTACCTGATTTTCATCGAGCAAGACCAAGCCAGGGAACACAAAGGGCTGAAAGGTAGGCTCAACCGACAGGGTTGGCTGTGCAGCCTGGTCAACGCAGCGGAGGACGAAGGAGGTGTCACAGGACAGAGACCAAGTCTACGAGGCAAAGGACTTGGGGCGAAAACAACGCGATCAAGAACACAGTTTTTAAACTCCTCCAACAACAACAACTCCTTAAGCTGATCAAAGTCGAACACACCACTTGCAGCACACCATTTATCAAACAGCAGAGCTTTCTCATGAGCAAACTCAACATGGGTTTGGCTGGCGGATTTACTCAGTTTCCTGAAGTTCTGGCGATAAGCCTCAGGTACTAACTCGTATGTCTTTAATATGGTAGCTTTCACGACATCATAGTCCAAGCTCTGCTCTAACGCCAGAGCAGAACAAACCTCCTGCTTATTTCCCCACTAGCTTACATTGTAATAATAATGACCAAAGATGTTTGGGCCAGTTCAAAGTCATAGCGATCCGCTCAAAAATAGGGAAATAGGCATCCACCTCGTTCTCATGAAAAATGGGAACAAGCCCAACATGGCGGATAACATTGAATCGAGAATGCCCAATTTCAGTGCCTTGGGAAGCTGCCAAACCCGAAGGAGAACACAGGCGAGTGCGAGGAGTATCATGGGCACCAGCTGAGTCACGGGCGGGTAGGTCTGCCTGAGGGGTTGTACTCGGTGAGCAAACCTTCCGCGGAAGGGGCACAGGCTTTTGTACAGCCATGCTCATCTGATGCATTGCCATCTCTTTCTCTGCTTCCACCTCCACAGCCCAGACATGGAGAAGTTGTGCCTGGTATTCCGTCCGACGGAATGATCTCTTCGGAATCTGTTCCCACACGTTGGACTTTTTTTGAGACAATGCTAAACTAAGTGAGACAGCCAGGTCCAGACTAGGTTTGTTCTCAGGTATAAATTACCATGGTAATTCAGCAGGGATTCATTTAAGACATGTTTATGGAATAGAACTCTCACTTAAGTAAGACTGACTTGTCGAAATGAGACAGACTTCTGTCTGTGTTCTCTAGAGTGACAAATTACATGTTAACATTCAATGCCATTTTGAACAATTTCGTGCTCCAAACTTTGTGGGAACAGTTTGGAGGGCCCCTTCCTGTTCCAACATGACTGCACACAAATGCACAAAGTAAAGTCTGTAAGGACATGGATGAGCAAGTCTGGTGTGGAGGACCTTGACTGGCCTGAACAGAGCCCTAACCTCAACCTGGTAGAACACCATTGGGATGAATTAGAGGAGAGACTCCGAGCCAGGTCTTCTTGTCCATCATCAGTGCCTGCTCTCCTAGAAGAATGGTCAAAAATTCAAACACACTCCTAAACCTTGTGAACAGCCTTCCCAGAAGACTTGAAGCTGTTATAGCTGCAAAGGATGGACCAACTCCATATTAAAGCCTATGTATTAAGAATGGAATGTCATTAAAGTTCATCTGTGTGTAAAGGCAGGTGTCCCTATACTTTTGGCAATATACCGTCATATAACTGCCATAAATGTAAATTATGTCAATTTGTTTAATTTATTGTGTTTATTTATGTTGTTTATTTCCTTTATTTATTGTTGTGCCTTTGGGGTAGGAACTAAGTTTCATTCTGCGTTGCCTACAGGCTCGTTTTAAGTGATGTAAAGGGGGAAGTAAAAAGGCATGTGCAAAGAAACGTTATAAGTTAACTAAGTCACAAGAAGGAATAAGCTGTTTTAAAGTAAAGGAAAGCTGTAAATAAGAAGAAGAAGAAATTGGGAATTATTTTCGTTAAGTTTTGTTTCTGAAGCGGACTCATTCTCTCATGGTTACGTGCAGCCAGCGAGGTATGTTAACTGTGTTTGTTTATCGCGTATTTGTTAACTTGCGTTTAAATGTTTATTTGTAATATTTATATTTGGTCATTCTGTACTTTATGTAATGACAGTTTGACGGTGGATTTTATGGTGTTTCGGAGGAGAAGTGTGACGGAGGAATAAATCCATCAGTGAATGAAGAACCGTGGTTTCGTGTATTAACCGGAGGGAGTGATATACCGTCTATCATATTCTATTGTTACATAAATTTTCCAATGAATTTCATTAGGTAATAAAATGTCATAAACTCCTGCATGTAACACATAGAAATTTCTTGCTCCTAGAACAGGTACTGTTGTTGGTGCTTTTCAGGACTAATGGCTGGAACATAAGAAGCATCAAAACGAGAAAAAGGAGAATGAGTGCTAGAGGCTGTATTGTATTTCCTCACCTGGCTCGCAATGAAGATGACCAGTAGCTGGAGATGTCTCAGTGTTGTTAGTGAACACAGGTGAAAATCCCTCCTGTATGAGTGGTGATTTATATAGTTTAATCAGTACATGTCCAATGTGCAAGTCATCTCACCCAGAGATCACATGCATATTTCACTTGAACATGACAGCACTGTAAGAGAACTTGTACAGTTAAGATATATACAATCACATTTACAGGAAGACCAAGGTGGACACACGTTCATGTTCAAAATGATGAAATGCTGTAACACTTAAAATGAATACAAAAATATTTCACTAATTCTTTAAACACCTTCTCAACCCTGCAGTTTAATGTTGGACCCACTGCTTGTTTAAAATACTCTGGATCCACTTGTCATTTAATCACAAATTAGGACTTGTTTTCGACAGGACAGTCACAAGATGTTAACCAAACACAAGTGTAGTTTCAGCCACTAAACCATTGAACTGAAAAGTTCCAGCTGACCAGTATGGAAAACAGCAAATAAAGTTTAAATAAATTTCTTTACAGGTGCTTAAATGTAGTCTTTTCTGCATTTCATTTCTGACTTTATATCCAAGTTTACAAAGTTTTTCCAGACCTCCACCTGCCCCCTTGCCAGTGACCATGACAATAGTGACCATTTACCATATTAGCTCATGTGCTGCTTCCCTTCATGGAGAGTACATGACATGCTGGGCATGTGATATCCAGTTATTAAGTCCAACTTAACATATGACGTTAAACTGTTTCCCGGGTCAAATGGTCCAAACGCAGTGTTGAAGCCAGTTACATTATGTACTGTAACTTCTTTCTTTTGTAAAGCATTCAAAAAGGAGAAAAGGGGACTATCTTTCTTTAAATTAAAAAGGGGGGAAAGGCAAAAAATGTGAAAACTATGTGCCCTCTCCCGAATGTCCGCTCCTTTCGTGTGCCATGCCCCCTCATTAACCCCATGTAATCAGCTGTTTCTGGTTGTCGTCATTAGTCCTCTGTATTTAGTCGCATTTCAATTTGTTTCACCAGTCCAGTCATTGTATTGCCCGCCTGTTTTACCTGCCTTACCTCTAATTACTGTAAACCCCGTTTTCCCTGATACCCTGACGTCTGTGCCTTTGTCTCTGTTCTGTCCCCGCTCCACACGATAATATCTTAATAATTAAATGCATTGATGGTTTATTATTAATATTATATTAATTAATAAGAAATCTTAATTTTTAAATGTATTTTATTAGGCTAAATAATAATAATTACTGTTAGTGTCTATCAATGTCTAAATGTATTTTTACTGTTTAAATATATGTATTCAGCTAGTGTAAACATGCATGATGCTATGACAGCAAATGTGAGTCTGAGACTCAAGCGTTATCCTTTGTTTCTGCTGAGAGACGTGCTGCATGACTCACTTCCCCACGTACAAGTTATCTTAAGTCGACGTTCACAGTTTGACTTCTGAGATTTAGATTGAGTTATAGCTATGTTTTTTTTCGAACTGGTTGGTTTGACTTTAGAGAAATTTGAGTTCTAATGAGTTTGAGAACGGAGGTACCACTGTATCAGGTGTCAGTACACGTTTGGTATATAATTTTAAGTTTGGTACACACAACTAATAAAAACATTTAGGAGCAGAACCATGGGTGTTGTCAGGTTCATTCACTTGGGGCTATTTTAAGCCTAGCTCCGAACCAGATAACTTAATTGTTGTACCTTAAATATGACAATTCTTTAGCTATTGACCAGCCACATCTTACTCAGGCAAGTGTGCCAGATAGATTATTGCAGACATACTCGCAACAGACAGGAAAAACTATATGTAATTTTATTATTTAAAAATGTTTTTAACCATTAAACTTTATGTACTCTACATGTGATTTTTTTTTAGCAGGTTTAAAGTTAGCGGAACTAGATTTAGTGGAAGCTAATTGACCTGCTAATGGTTTTCAAAGTTCAGCTGAAATGGTAATCTACTAATGCAAAAGTTATCTTGACTAATTAGTGGTTAGCAGATTATTAGAACCCTGCCCACCACTGCAAATAAGCATGTCTTGTTATTCAGACATGTCGACGGACACATTGCCTTAATTTACAAGCTGATGCTGCATATTAATTTGCACAAAGGCTTTAGTTCTCCTGCAACCGATGTATATGTCTAATATTTTAAATTATACACACACACACACACACACACACACACACACACACACACACACATATACACATACTCTATATTGCAAAAAGTATTGGGACACCTGCTTTTACACACACATGGACTTTAATGACATCCCATTCTTAATAAATAGGCTTTAATATGGAGTTGAATCTGTGTATCATTTGTTTATCTTTTTTTCAATATGAAACCAAAACAAAATGAAAAACTACTAGTATTCTCAGTTTTTGTTTTCGAAACCAAAACGACAAATCGAATAATGGCTCGTTTTCTGATTTCCCATTTTGTGCTCAAATCAAAAATGGAACAAACGGATAACGAGCGCTCATGTCCAAATTAGTTTTTTTTTTTTTCATTTAATACAATCGCCGTGACCCGGAAATGACTGTACTGATAGTAAAACACGCCTGAACAACGGTACTGTACCGTGGTTAAGTTAGCCTTATATTTGATATTCAGTTTTCTAGCTTTAACTTTTCACGGAAGTAAGATGGGGCGTTTTTAATGACAGAATCGTGTTGTGAAGTACACAGACAGCGATGCACAATGATTATTTTCACACTTCAAACCAGACATGTTTCAGTTCTGAAAATTGGTCAGCAATGGTAGAAAGATTATTTGGAGATAAGTCAGAAGCAAATATAAAGTGGTTAAGAACAGTGTGAAACCAAAACAGGAACAAAGTAAGAGTTCTGGAGCAGTGTTGTTCTCACGCCATGCAGAAATGAATCTCTCAAGCTCATCAAAATGTTCTTTTCCATCACGATCAGTATATCCAAACTCCACAAAAAGCTGATCCCACAGACAGCAAACAATACAGTCTATTAACAGATCTCTTACCATGGAGTAATAAAGAGGATTTTTTACTTATGAATTTATTAGTGTTATCAATTAACCGTCAATTTGTATGAAATGGAGCAATGGCATGTAATATGGATACAATGTATTAATTAATAGCGGTTAGTGTGAAAGTTATTCTGAAAATCCAAGGGGTGTGCATTGCCCCCCAGAGTCCACTGATCAAGGCACACTTCATTGGACATGGCTGTCCCATTTTGTTTCAGAGCTATTAACCCTTTAGAATTTGGTGATCAGTGGTCATTGTTAACACACCACAGCACACAGTGCGCAACAACAAAATGTGTCCTCTGCATTTCACCCATATGTGACTTTTGTGACATAGTAGGGGGCAGCTAATTCAGCGCCCGAGGAGCAGTGCTTGGGTATGGTACCTTGCTCAGGGTACCTCAGTGGTGACTTGCTGGTGGGGGATTCAAACCTGCAATCTTTCGATTACAAGTGTGCTTCCCTAACCATCAAGTCACCACTGCCCTCATAGTGCATTGGCCTTATACCATATAATATCGATACAATGTATTGATCATTAACTGTTAGAGAAAAAGTTATTCTGAAAATCCAAGGGGTGTGCGCTGTAGTCCACTGATCAAAGCACTTCACTAGAAGTGCCTGCCTTGTCTAGTTTTAAAATTATTAAATTAGCCTTATACAGTCAGTCTGCACAAATAATTAGAACATTTCTATAGTATCAACTGTGAAGTACTTATTTCTTAGATCTTTTGCAATAGAGCTGTGCAAACTGGAAGGAGTGAAAAGCAGAAAAGGTGAATGGGGTAAAGTCACCTTCAACATCCCTAAAGAGAGGGACAGGGTGTGCATAATCCTTTCATAACAGATAGCGTGGCCTGGGTGTATCCCTATATATAAATGAACCATTCCTAAATAACAAATACAAAGCGAACAAAAAGCTGAAGTTTAGTCTGTGCAATAAATATGGCTGCATGGTTTACAAAATGAATCCTTTGTGGGGAGTCTCCATTCATTCATATGGGGGAAACTCTAATAACAACATCATGACCTTAACCCCTACCCAGCCCTAACAAGTATAAAACAAGCAACAAAATACAAGACTTTTTGTCCCCACAACATCAAAAAATAGGTTTTTATTACATTGTGGGGGACATTTGGTCCCCAGAGTGTAATATAAACCTAATCCACACAAACACATACTGTTAAACTACCTCCCTTCGAGGACTGTCAGCTTTGCATAGTGTAAAGATTCCAGTATTTCAGTGATCCTGTAAGGTATGAAGCCAAGGAACCTGTGAGCCTTGATCAGAGTAGTGGCGGTGTGGGGGGTGTGTTAAATTGCACATAGTCATGTTATGTCAGCTGTTCAGTAGGTACTCTGTGCTTTTGCAACTTTGCAGACAGATAGAGAAATAGACTCTTCAGCACCCTGGTCATGTGGTATGACCCTTTTTATATCTGTGTGGCTTTCAGCAGAAATGAGCTCCATCTCATTTCTGCTCTATGCCCTAATGCCGCCTCTTTTTTGGGTAAAGTTTTTATAGCAAAAGCAGCAGAATAGCAGCTTTCTGTTTTTTATGGACCATCCATCCAAATATACGGTGTTATGACAGGCTAATTTGTACTGATATTCAATGCTTATTGTGGAGCCAGACAGATACATAAATACAAATTAAATCAATAAGTGGTAGGCTGCTGTGTGGCTCTGTTGGTTAAGGCCCTGTGATGCATCATGGTTTCTAGGCACCATTTTCACTGCATTACCAAATGCCTTCATGTCCACATTTCTGAGTGGCGTTTTGAGCTAAAGAAACACCCTGAAAAATGTGATTAAGGAATCCGAAATTAAGGTAATAAGGAAGGAAAGAGGATCACTCATCAGACTGTGAAACAGGGCATGCAGTATGAGAATGTATTATGTTTGTGTGTCTGTCTTGTGCTGTTCTCTTCATTAATAATGACAGAAAGGGTTATTGCTGTTGTACGTATGCACTTCAAATATACTTCAACAAAACATTTTTAAAAATTGAGAAAATTGTCCCACTGGCCCCACCTGGTGGTGAAGCTCAATGTCTTCCCTCTATACCAGTAAATTGTGGGATGCATGATTTAGGGTTGAAAGGGGCATCGGAAATCTGTAAAAGACTCAGTATGTATATTTATTGACCTGAGCTCTGCATGTATTTTTTTCCTTTGTGTTTGTGTTCTTTTAGATTTTCTCCCTACCTGCAATCCTGCCTCATACCAGCAGTCAGGACTTGTAATTTATAATTTATACTGACAATGACAACTTTGGGACTTTTGTATATTACCTCTGGCTGCCCATGTGTAACTTATTTCCATGCATAGAGTAGTTTCTGAAACCAGTCTTTCTGAAATCAACCATGCTGAGAGATCTCAGACAGACGTGCAGATACTCATAAATCACAGGCTGTGCTGTGCTGCTGATTTTTCTGGTGGACAATTCTGGTGAAATTCTCTGTACTTCATACCTCATACCCGTCAAATTACAGATTGGGAATGGGGGACCCCACCTGAATTGCCACCAGGAGCAGGAAGTTTTTTTTTTTGTTTTTTTTCCCAGTCATGTCTGGCAGTTCAGTAAGCAGGATGTTAGTCTGGGTGCTTTATTGTGCCAACACTTTTATTTTGCCAGGTGGAGCTTCGGAGCCGGAGCTGATAGGGGGAGTTAGTGGAAGTGAAAGAGATAGAGAGAGGAGGGAGAGAAAGAGGAGAGAGACAGAAGTAGAAAAATAAATAAATAATAAAGGGGGGGGGGTCATAGAGAGAGAGAGAAAGACAGGGAAAGAGAAATAATAAATAAGAAGTAGAGCAAAAAGGAAAGAGTAATAAAAGGACAGCTTCTGCATCTTACTGCTGGACACTGTATCCTCACATCAGCTGCTGTATCTGAAAAATAAGAACCAGGGACACACAAAAAGTATACATACGCTAAAACCAGTGGTACCACTATGACAGGGAATATGCTTGTGTCATTATCTGCTTCTGGAATTAAACACATTAATACCAAAGAAAACAACAATACATAAGCAGACCAACAGAAACACTCTCAAAATATAGTCACACCCGTATCTGCTTCTGAGAGAAGGGAGTGGAAGTCACACACATACTCTCTCACATACACAGACCCAGACAGGGAAAAAGAGGGATAAAATAGGGCAAGAAAGCCCTAGGCTCTCTTGTGTGTGTGTGTGTGCATGTGTGTATGTTTGTGTGTTATGAGTGTATGAGTGTGCAGGTTAACATGGAATGATTTCCAGTGAGTGTGCAATCCCACAGATTATAATGAGAAATTTAACCGGTATTCCTGATAATCCTTTAGGTGAGTGTACACACACACACACACACGCACACACATTATTATACAGTCAAATGCCTGTTTGTCCAGGTAAGCACCACACTAGGCCAACGTAGGAGAGCTATTTTCCACGACCCTGACTTTTTTTCCCTTCAAGCATTGAGAAAATATCTGCCACCGTGTAGTGAACATATGTCAATTACTAGGGTTCCAAAAGTGAAATGATGTGAAAGGCGCTAATGCATCAGGCTAGACCAAGCTGTCAGTATTTCAACCGACCCGTAATTAGAACTAGTGCTTAATTTTTTGTGTGCAATAAAGGCCTTAACTGGTGCTTAATTCATCTATTTGTGTAATTTAGGCCAATGGTTTGCAATAAAAAACAATAAAAATGAGATACATATTTGAAACCACAGAGCTACAATGAACACCATCAACAAAGTCCTACTTGATAAACGCTACCCATACAATCTAAGATATCAAAGATAGGCTATGTGAACATCCTGTCCATGTGTGAACGACAGTCCTGAACAGATGTCTCTTTGCTCATTTTGCTATGCTCACTCGATTATGCAGGGAGTCAGATTAATCTGCGTCAAAACTGCCTTAACACATTAACGCTGACAGCACTAATTTTAACATTAGCATAATATCGATACCCTAAAAAGGCATTCGTATTTAGCCTGTTGCAAGTTAAACAGGCATTGTTTTTTTTTTTTTTTAATGCTGTAATTGTTTTTGCCTTTTCGTTGGCTTTATCACTCTATATAATCCATCAGATGGGCCTAGTGGTCACTGTGCTACAACTTTACCGCTACAACTTTGACAGGCACCGTTGAAGCAGCTCATACGATTCAGGACCCCTTAACAATAACAAACACAAAAAGTGCTGGTAGGAGCTTGAAGGTAACCGTAATAAAGCGTGTTCAAATTTTCATTTAAGACGTGTGAAATAAATGTTTCAGTCCCTAAAACAGGAGTATGATGCCTTGTCCACACATACACGGGTATATTTTAAAACATACCTTTTTCTATACGTCTTGGGCTTTTGTCCACAAGTAAACGGCGTCTCAGGTCACTGATAACAGAGCTTTTGCAAAACTCCATCCAGGGTGAAGATTTTAGGAAACTATCATTTTCAGTGTCGACATGTAAACAGGGTAAACAGTTTTTGGCTCGAAATGTCAGAGCGTGCGCTGTTTGCTGTACACATTAGGCGAGTTTGAGCAATGGCAGACTAAGCCGAAATAGTGCTTGTGTTAACCTTGCTGACAGGACTTCTTACATGTGTGCAGATCAATGTTGAGTCACCCTCGCATTATATTAATCAACAAAGGCGTCGGAATGTGCGCCATGGTCTTTAACTTAACCGCACTGGCAATTAGGCTTCTGCTTGGCTAACATTGCAGTACGATTAGAGTTATAATTCCGCCTGTTGTTTTGGCATGCTTTTGACAGCGCATTTTAGTGTTTTCACGTGGACGGAATTTTTAAAGAACTTTTTCGTGTGGACGGGGATTTTTTTTAAATGGTAGAGGAAAAACACAGTGTTAAAATATAACCTTGTACTGTACGTGTGGACAAGACATGAGTTATAGCCATCACTCTGCGCTTTAGCCTGTCCCCTCCCTGACTGGTCCATCAGTGCTCCATCTCTAAACTTAGCCTCATGTCATTCCACGAACGCAGTACGGCTTTAACTAATCAAGGCTCATTCAAGACAGACTTGCATAGTCTGACTTAGTGTGCACACCCGCGATATTTAAGAAGCCCAAATAAAAGGATGAACGATAGATCGACCAAATGAGTCGGAAAGCCTGTAAAACGAGAACGGTGTTTCTTTCTGTCGCAGAACAAACGCTGCTGATGGAGCTGTATGAAAAACACAAAGTTGTAATTGTTAAAAAGGCAATACTGTAGATATAAATTGGCTTAACAATGAATTGCAGACAGACTAAATACAGTCTTAACTACAAAACTGCTCCACTCCACTCCGCTCACATGCTCTGGTCTGACCTCAGCCGATGTGAGGCTGCTAGACCAGACAATTTCTCTGGATGAGTGCTCAGAGAATGGCCAGACTAACTAGCTGAACTCTCAGGGACTGATCTGATACCACACGCAAAATTCATCTGTGGGGAGCAATATAGGACAAAATACATTGAAACACTTGCGTGTGCGCACACCGCTTGCACACACCACAGAAACACTCACACGCACACACAGTTTTCTTCATCAGGAAAGACTTTCAGCCCCTTATAATGCAAGCGCTCACTTTAGTTTTATTCATCATTTTCATTTTTATTCATGTCTAAAGAATGTAACCCTTTTTCATGTAAAATATACAGTATTTAATATATCTATAAAAAATTTGTACGTCACTTTTTTCAATGTCAATTTTAAGGTGTTTTAAGCAAACAGACTTTGAAATGTCCTGAGGGATGTGGGTAATGTCCTTTTCCATTGTGCTTTGGGAAATGTTCTTGATTAGTGAAATGTTGTGCTTTCTAAAATATTTTTTTCCTGAAGCAATGTTGTTTTGACCTTCAGCGACAACTTACATTTAAGCATCCTTTGTCATAGTTCATTGGCATGTATTTTCGTTGTAATCATTAAAATTTTTTCATTATTTATTCATCATGCATTTTCTCTTTAAATTCATCAGAGGAAGAAGGAACAAAAAAGCTGGAACACATCTTAACATTTGCTACTGGATCCAATGCAGTACTGCCGATTCTCACCTCAGCCCTTCTTCACCAAGAAGGATTTCCAGTAGCCAACACATGTATCAACTTTCTTCGCCTTCCTATCCACACCACCTATGTTGACTT
Organism: Brevimyrus niger; assembly: GCA_015164015.2. NCBI lineage: Eukaryota > Metazoa > Chordata > Actinopteri > Osteoglossiformes > Mormyridae > Brevimyrus > Brevimyrus niger. The sequence continues at coordinate 11,914 of JAABNY020003423.1, forward strand.
TAACAGAGACATGGACTTTGGTATTGGAAACACTCAAGGTTTTGTGATGGTCTAATTTACTGAAGCAGGGTGTGTTACAAAGTTCTTAGTCTTCACAAGTTTTCACAAGTGTTGAATTCTACGACTTCTACCTGTTTAAGAAGCTAAATTTAGTAGTCATAAAATTCAGACACAACACTTGTTTTGTGAACAGTTTTTACAACTGTTTGTGTAACTTTTATAACCATTAAACTTCTTACTAAAATTACATGGTCATAGTTGCGGTGACCAGCTATTTAACAAGCGTTTAATTAGTTGTTAATGTTACTATTTGGAAATGTTATTTTAACTATTCTACATGAGAGATTTAATTCCTCAGACAGGATTATTGAAAAGTTTTGAAAGAGGCAAGCCAAAAAAGCAGGTGTAACTTGTAACTTTCCTTTAATGTAATAAATTGACCTTCCATGCGATTTATGCAGCTCAAATACAGCAACAAATGCTTTTAAGTGTAGTTTGCAAAAATATCAATTTCACACAATATTCTAAGTTTGAGCAGCTTTTGACTTTTTTGCACTGTCACTTTCTATAAAGGTGAATTCAATTTGAGTGCTTTGTTCAAATAAAGTGCTTTGTTCAAATAAAGGGCAAACTGATGTCATGGTTTTCATCATCTGTTAATGGATCTTGTATTTCCTCAATAATAGTATTATTTGCAGAAAAGCTGTTTTCAGGAATTTCTACAGTATTAAGCTCCATTTCAGGCATGGGTGCTGTGTTTCCATCGATCCCTTCCTCTGTACCAAGGGCCTCTTCTGCATCAAATACACCGTCCACAGCTGTGATGTTCTGTCCAACATGACTAATAACACCTCTGTACCACAGCTGCAAAGGTGTCATGTTTTGCTCAGTGGAAAGAGTATGGTTCATCCACTGGTTCCCAAATTCTTTGACAGCCCTTTGGATTCGTGGTAAGTAAATGTACAGGTAATGTAAGCAAAACAGGTGCAGTTCAGACACTGAATTGAGAAGGCTCCATAAAAGTGAACAGGTTTGAGAAATAATATGAAACTACTCTGTAAAGTTCAGCCCACAGCCTTTCAATCCTCTGGCTGTGAACGCCACGACCTGAAATGACGCTCCTTCTGTTTAGGCCTCTCCTTCTCAGCATAAACCGAGCCACCTCACTGTTTTCTATACCACGATCACACCTGACCCTAGATGTCAAGCCGAAATCTCGCACTCCTTTTCGGAACAGGGACAGTACGCTGGAGGCCCTGTTGTTATTCAGACACTCTAGATACGTGATTGTGCGGCTGTATCCATCAATGCATCCATGGAATACCATCCCCCAGCTAACCAGCTTATGATTTCCATCAATGTGCCTGACAATGGAGAAAACAGAGAAGCACTCTTCATTTTCTAAATGTACACTCAACAAAAATATAAATGCAACACCTTTGTTTCTGCTCCGATTTTTCATGAGATGGACTTAAAGATCTA
>JAABNY020003424.1:0-13366 GCA_015164015.2 Brevimyrus niger
ATTTCTGTTGAGACATTCAAATTGTAGTCAGAATTTGGCGTAAACAGAATGAGAACATGGAGCCATCATGCCTTGTTACCACTGTGCAGGCTGATGTTGGTGGTGTAACAATGTTGGGGATGTTTTCTTGTCACACTTTAGGCCCCTTAGTGCCAGTTGGGCATCGTTTAAATGTCTATCCCTTTATGACCACCATGTACCCATCCTCTGATGGCTACTTCCAGCAGGATAAAGCACTATGTCACGAAACTCAAATTATGTTTCTTGAACATGACAATGAGTTTACTGTACTAAAATGGCCCCCACAGTCACTAGATCTCAACCCAATAGAGCATCTTTGGGATGTAGTGGAAAAGGGAGCTTCATGCCCTGGATGTGCATCCCACAAATCTCCATCAACTGCAAGATCCTATCCTATCAATATGGGCCAACATTTCTAAAGAATGCTTTCAGCACCTTGTTGAATCAATGTCACCTGGAATTAAGGCAGTTCTGAAGGCAAAAGAGGGGCAAACACCGTATTAGTATGGTGTTCCTAATAACCCTTTAGGTGAGTGTATTACTTTTTATTAGCAACTCACCAACCTCTCTTCTTAAGACAATATCACTTATACAGTAGTAAAAGGTAGAGGATGATGTCATGCAATGAAAATCTCTACTTATATCACTCATGGGTAGAATTACCACCATCAAAATGATGGTCCTGCCTAAAATCAATTAACTGTTCTCACTGATCCCTAATAACCCCTGTATTGCTTGGTTTAAATCACTAGACTCAAGCATCTTGTCATTCTTATGAAAGAACAAACCATCGCGATTAAGCGAAAAGCTAAAGGTAATGGTGGTCTAGAACTACGTATTTTTTATCACTACTTCTTAGCCAACATATTGCAGTATGTATCAAATTGGATTGAATCAAGCCGAGTAGACAATCCATGGCTGGACTTAGAACAAGCAATCTGCAGAGAAGTAAAAATCTAAGGAATCTAATTAAGGAATTCTTATTTTATTTTGGATATCTTATTTTATCCAAGGAAAAAAAGTGAAAATAAAGTTTTATTGAATCAACATAATCAGCTTTTGAACCATTGTCAAGTTGGATAAAACATTTGAAGTCTGTACGAAGACCATAGATAAAGGGCCTGCTTCCCTCAGTGGGGGCAGAGACAGATACAGACAGACAGGTGTTATTTTTATTCATATTTTAATATGGACATCTTAGCTCATTCCTCCAAGTGTTATTTGCTTATTGAGTTTTATTTGGGGGTTAATAATATACTATATGTGCAGTTCATAGTCTGTACACTCCATAATTAACAAAGAACACTCTATAATTATAAAAATATGACAATAAAATCAAATGATATACATTATCTAACCATTTAGTACAAATGATACATATCAATAGACAAATAATTTCCTTAGTGTTTGAGATTTGTACAGTTAGATAACTAATCCTTTATAATAAATTAATAAATAATATTAACTGACTGCTGTATTCGCATGAAAATGAAAGAGATGGTTTAAAAAAGAGGGTGCGGCCATTCATTATTAGGGACTGAATTATGCTATAATAAGCTTTAGTACGTATGTATGAACAGAGTCGTCTAGGACAGGAAAATTGTTGCTAAATTAAAATGGAAAAAAACAAGGAAAGAAGGAAATTTATTTTATATATGACCACAGGCCTTCTTTTTTAATCCAAAGTATTAGGTCAACTAAAGGCCATCCAATAATTGAGCTACTACAGTCATTTTTCTAATCTTTGCAATATGTGATAGAATTTACTATTTCAAATGGCATGAAACTTTAAGGGGTATTATCAAGAACCAGGCTCACACAATTTATGTCTTAGAAACACTCTTATTTTACTTGCACCTTGGAGTTTTGGTAGATAAGCTTTCTGAGTTTAGTTTTCTGATAATCAAAATTCAAGAAGTCCCCAACATAATTTTTCTGCTTACTTATATCAATTTTTTTCAAAGGCAAGGTTCTCAGAACAAATGCATACATTTTAGGGCTATGATAACTGACTTCAGAGAGCTGTCATTTAATATCATTTTTGAAAATGCATTGGAGATTCATAAAAGCCAAAGGAGGGTGAACCTTTCAAGTCTGAATAGAATTTTTTGGATTATTAAACTTCCATGTTGATTGAGCAAGATGTACTGTAATAGTTTCCTTTCATCTGTAGCCCACATGTTTTATGATATCCACTGTAAATTAGTAATAAAGGAACTATAATAGAAGAACTTCAATGTGCCCTGGTGTTTCAAAAGCATTTATTTAGCACTTGTTTGGTGCCTATGTGTGTCCCAGTCCATATGCATTCTTATCTGTGTCTGATGTGAGAAGCTTGATTTTCTAGGTTACTGTCACTCGTTGAAGGAACACAGCAGGGAAAGGTGAGCAGGAGTCCAGGGAGTCAGGGAAATGAGGGATTTATTTGGGGGGAACACAAACAGGAACACAGAATAGCACATAGAACTTATGTCAATGGCCGGACTGGGGAAACATACTGAAATATACAACAGCAAACAGCATGACTTAAAACAGCTGGTAAGATGGGGATTCCACATGGGGTAGGTGAGGGGGTGTCCCAGTGGGCACAGCACATGTTATCTGTTGCGTTATCAATCCAAATGAGCGTGAGCTCAACACTGTGATAGCGTTCGGAAACCTTAATTTACCACAACACCTTGTACATCGCCCATATACCAGCTACCGTTCGTCTTCATACCCACTTTCCCAGCATCCTTAGCTCTTGTTTACGTCCCACTCTCAGGCTACATAACATAATATCCCACATCTCCCCCTTTCAGCAAACAACACACAGTTTTCCATAAACACAATTAAATTGCCACATGTCCTGTGTTTCTCACATATAACACAGCAAACATTTACACAACAGTTCTCCTTATGCTTTCCTAACATTTAACCATCACCAGTCTGCGTGGCTCTTAAACTCAATCATCCGATAAATCCAATCTGTTTGGCTTCATCACCGCCCGGCCAGATCTCGTTCTGAGTCAAAAATTGCCTAAGGTGGCTTATGCTCGCTACTGCTGTGTTTAGCGGAGGACTGCATTGGAGTCAGGTAATGGCGGTCGCGCCGCACTGTCCCATGGGACACATCCATCAGGTATGAGCATGGGGTGCTGTGTTCCTTGACAACAGTCTCTGGCCCCTTAGAGTCAATCATCCATACCGTGCTTCCAGGCTGGAGTTGACTCAGTTCCCTAGCTCTGTGTTGTGTGTTATATCTGCAAGTACTGGACCGCCTTCTCTTTACCTCCTTGGAATGAACCGCGTCATCATTAGGCAGACAAGAGCGCAAAAGCTGAGGGAGGGCTGGCATTGTGTTCTGCAGGTGCCTGCCGATGAGGAGGTGTGCTGGACTATACCTGTTATGCAGCAGTGTAAACCTCCCCATTGCTTTGAAGAAACAGTAGGCTGCTTGTTACGTGTCTAAACCCATATGCAGCTGCCAAGTGCTCAAAGTTCATCCCCGAAAATTGTGGCCCATTATCAGTTACCAAATTTTCGGGGATGCCATGCCGAGCAAACACTGATTTCAGATGGCTAATCGCAACAGAGGATTTTGAAGGAGACAGGCAAGCAATTTCAATATACCTGGAATAATAATCCACTACAAGCAGGTAGTCTTGCCCCTTCAGTGTAAATTTGTCTGCGCCCATCCTCTGCCACGGTCATTCGGGATACTCTGTAGGCAGACGTGGCTCTCTGTGATTGTCCCTCTCCTTCAGACATATCGGGCAATTATGGACAACTTAATTCAGCTGATGGCTAAGGCCAGGCCACCACATGGACTGACGTACCCATGCCCTGCACTTGACCACACCTAAGTGCCTCTCATGGAGTTTAGATAGGACATCGTTGTGCAGTGCCAAGGGTATTACTAGCCTTGTGCCCTTAAGCAACAGTCTGTCATGCACTATAAGGAAAGTATGCTAAGGCCAGTATGGTTTTAGTGATTGGGCGGCACCTCCATGCACCATCTCATCACTTGTACACAAGCACGATCTGCTGCAAGGTTTTCTTCAGATTGTCTAAGTACAAGCTGCTTGCAGGAATGTTGTCCAAAAGTATGTTGACATAAATGTTTGTGCTTTACATTAGATCTATGTCACCATGTTTGGGCTTTGTTTGAACAGGAGCCTGCGAAAGTACATACACAGTCCATAACACCTTCTTTGTAACATGTACAATAGAACATGCATATCTCATCAGCTGCATTCGGAAGCACTGAATTCTGGGAGATGGAGTATCTAATGCTTGTGCTCTTTAGAGACTGATTTGTGATCAGTCTCAATCATGAAGTACTTGCCAAGCAAATAATCTCTGAATCATTCACATGCCGAAGTCAGACCTAGTGCTTCTTTTTCTACCTGAGCTTAGCACTGCTCTGTGGGAGAGATGGAGCGTGATGCATGTGCCACAGGTTTCCATTCATCAGGCCCACCTCTGAGTGAGGACCAAAGCCCCCAGCCCCAAGGAGCATCTGCTGATGCTTTAATGTCCTTGTTAGGGTCATTTAGGGCCAATACAGGAGTTGAGGACAACCCTATTTTTAGAGTCTGAAAGGCTTTAGTCTGGTCTGGTCCCCAGACCCAACAGTTCCGTTTAGACAACAAGTCTCTGAGCGGTTTGTCCTTCTCCTCTAAATGAGGGATAAATTCCCCTAATTAGTTCACCATCCCTAGAAAACTTCTTACCTTTAAGACATTTATAGGTGGTTGCATATTCATAATCGCTACTGTTTTGGTTGGATCAAGAATTCCTTCAGAGGAGAGAATGTGATCGAGAAAGTTCATCCTACTCTTGGACAGGACACACTTCGCCAAGTTCAAGGTAATGCCAGAGTTTTGAATCTTCGTTAATACCATGTACAAGCGGGTGTCTTATTGTTCTTGAGGTTTTTCCCCAGACAAGCACATCGTCCATGTGACACAGGAAATGTTCTGGAAATGTTCAGTAGCTGAACTTATGCCAAAAGGAAGGCGGTTAAAATAAAAGCTCCTAAAGCGTGTGATAATGGTAGTGTACTTCACTGTCTCCAGTATTAGGGGAATTTGCCAGAACCCTGTGTTGGCATTGAGTTTACTGAAAATCTTAGCACCTGCTAACGTGCCAAGACTCTACAGAGGGAAGTATGTATTTTTTTGCATACGGCTTTATTAAATTGCATCATCCATAAATGGACAAAACCGTTCTTCTTAGGCACTACCACCATTCCTGAGCACCAGTCAGTCGGCTCTTCTATTCTGCTGATGACACCTATTCTCTCGATGTGTTGAAGTTCCTCCTTGACTTTACGCATGAAGGGCAGTGGAATCCTCCATGGCGTTTTCAAAGAGAAGGGCACTGCATCAGATCAAAGTTTGATAGCATAGGGCCACTACGGAACACCTAAGCCACTGCGCAGCTTTCTCTTTAAGGTCTCCATGTTAATGCTGTCAAGCCGTACTACCAGGTCTTAACATGAAATAGCTGGCCTGCCTAAAAGAACCTAGCAAGTTCTTTATCACATGTACCTCCTGTGCCAACTCTTTCTCTTCTTTTCACAGCAGTAGGCCAGCAACACCCTGTGCATCAAGGGGTTGCTGACCAGGCCCCTGGACAGTCCTCATCCCTGGTTTCAGTCCGGGTTTTGGGGTGTGAGAAAATATGTCATTAAACACCTGCTCTGGGATAGCAGTCATGTCTACTACAGTATAAATTTTAAATTTTACTTTTGTGCCAAGCACCAGAATATCTACCATTGTTGGGTCTTCTCCATCAGACACAGACCCCAGGAACACATTGTCATCCTCAGTTATCTCATGCACCATTTTGATTTTGAGTTCACCTCATTTGCTGGACACTGCTACCTAGGATGAGGGGGGCGATTTCTCACATTTGTGCCACCTGTTGCTGCCACAAATTTTGCTTTGACACTTCACTGTTGGTCTATCCTTCATGTGTGCTGTGCCGCTCTTAATTATTCTGTTGACTGCACAGGCTCCTTTCAGTTGCATTTAAGTTACCACGTAAGCTGCTTTGTTACCATTTCACTTCTTATGTCTGTCTTGCCATGCTTATAGTTTTTTTTCAGCATCAGTTCTCTGTCTAGATGCATGCCCTCTGACAATCTCATGTCCCCCAGCCCTACAACTATTCTGTCCCAGATGAGTTTGCCTTGTATGGTACTGTAATTACAGTGTCCAGCGAGTGCATACAAGACCATTATAAAAGACTCAGCAGTCTCGTTTTCCCCCTGCTTTCTCATATAAAATCCGGCTCACTCATAAATTACATTCATTTTTGCAATAAAGTGCAAGTTGAATCCATTATGCATGGCATCATAAGTACCCTAGGTACATAGGACACTTTGAGCTACTTCGGGTTTTACAAACTACTTTCAACCTGAAAGGCTCCTGTGTTTGGATAAATAGTTCAGCTCATCTTGTGCTTTGACACGTTAGCTTCCTTGACTGAAAGACTCATCCAACAATTTCACATTAACATTAGTGACACATGTGATTATAGGAGACTGGCCAATCAGCACACAACAAGAACTGGGCGCTCAAGTGAAATCCGGGTTTTTTTAATTGAAATGACAGTTTACAAATCCTGTTCCACATCAAAATGTCCTCCCTGACATGGATTATCTGGTCACCATACTCTGGTGGCAGAATGCTGACGGTAGCTCATGGTCCATTGTTCTGTCTAGCTCCAGGGGCTGCAAGTTCCTTCATAATGAATGCACAATGGCACAGCCACAAACTTTCGGTGAAGGGGTGGATCCACCCATTATCCACTTAGATCCATCATAATTTTAGGCATGTGGAAAAGATATACTAAATCCATGTGGAATTTTTGGTTCCACTATCAATCTGTGCCCACTGAATGTCATCTGGAAAATAGGAATCAAAAATATGAATCAGGAATAGGTATTACTTAAATTGATGGCTTATTGATCTAATTTTAAATGCAATCTTAGTTCTGTTATGGGTATGGGACTGGGAAAACCAAAAAAACGGTGGAGAAACACATAAACCAGCAGTTACCCAGGGTTAGTCTGTGACAGTACCTGCCTCCAAGGACCGCCACCCGGCAGTAGGCCCAGCCCCCTCAGACTATCTGTGATGGAGGTCAGCAATGAGGGAAGGATCCAGGATGAACCTACTGTAGCTGGAACCCAGAAGCATTCCTCTGGACCATAACCCTCCTAGTCCACCAGATGCTGCAATCCCCAACCCCTGCATAAAACATCCAGCAGACAACAGATACTGAATGCCTCACCTCTATCGATTAGCCTAGGCAGAGGGGGCGGCATAGCAGGAGAGGCCAGGGGACTGATCACATGGGGCTTGAGGAGAGAAACATGAAATGTAGGATGGATCTGTCACATGAAAGCCGGTAAACAAAGGCGAACTGCGGCGGGACTGATGATCTTGGCAATGGGGAAAGGACCTACAGTATGAATTGAGGGGCTAACTTATGAGAGGACACCAGGGCTGGACTGGCCATCTGGCGTACCGTACCGTGGGCCAACACACTTTTTTGGGCCAGCCCAGGCCTGTCATAATTTACCCCAAAAAGTATATTATAAATAATATTTATTGACCACAACGTCCAATTGGTTGATTGCTTGAAGGACATTGGGCTAATCCAATGAATGTTAAATGTTACCAGCAAGATCCTAAAGTCAATACAGAACTTAACTGGCAGCCAGTGAAGCTCCTGTAAAATGGGAGTGATGTGGTGGATGGTGGGGGTTCAGGTGATAATACGGGCAGCTGAATTTTGTACCAATTGTAGCTTATGAAGGGATTTCTTAGAGAGACCAAAGAGGAGAGAATTACAATAATCCAAGCGAGTGGTAACAAGACTGTTAACAAGAATAGCAGTGGAATGTGGGGTAAGGGAAGGACGTAGGCGATTAATATTGCGTAGGTGGAAAATAAGAAGACCGGGTGATGTTAATGATGTGAGACTGGTAGGATAAGGTACTGTCGAGGATGACACCCAGACTCTCAGCCTGTGGTGAGTTATCGATAACTAGAGAAAAACTGTCAGTATTGGATAGTGCTGATTTAGTTCAGAAGAACCTCAGTTTTGTATTTATTTAATTTAAGAAAGTTAAAGTAGCATTATGGCCTTAATGCTGCTGTTATAGCGTTCTGTTACAGTATTACCACTTATTTACCACTTACTGTAGCTTGCCCATTACATTTCCCATGTGTTTGCTAATTAACCTAGCTAACATATTTCACATTAGACGCTTGTAAATCTAAGGACGTGTAAAGGTAGCAGGAGGACTTGTTTGCTAGAATATTCTTTTGTGCGTAATGACGTTTTAGATATATGTCCACGGTCACTATTATTGACTAGTGGCTAGGATGATAATTGGTTTATACAACATATCTAAACAAGTGCAAACATTAGCTATACTGCGCTACGTATAGAATTGGACCAGGCAACGTTGCATCGATTTAATAAAGTTTTCTGACAAGATTTCTCAAATGGAATCAGTAAGGCGAACAAGAAGGCAAAGTCCCAAAGATGATGCACTAAATCATATTTCACAGGGAGAGGACAAGAAAGGGCTTGAAGTCAAATACATAAATTCATACAAGGGTATACGTAAATTCTTGTTATGATTAATTTTATATTAAGGCATATTATCTTTCAGTGTTGTTTATTTGTTGTATAATTTTATTTTTTATTTATGTCCATAGGTCATGGAGTGTTTAGTTCTTCTCCTTTTGGGAAAAGAGATTTTGTAGCAGAGTACAGGGGTGATCTCATAAATAATCAAGAATGCAATAGGATACAAAGAATTTACCACGATAACCTTAAAGTTTTTATGTTTGAATTTTGTTTCAATGGAAGACTTTGGTGGTCGGCATCAATGTGAGTGAGATTATAGAGAATATCGGTATAACTAGGACAAAGTTATGCTGAGCCATTGTGATTGCATATACCTGTTAAATAAGGAACAGGAAATATTTATTATGCAAGGAAAATTTACTATAAATTATATAGAATGTATACGTATCATGGTGTTGCCGTCACTATATTTTGTTATAGGCTTATTTCTTCTGTTCCATTAGTGTTGATGCTGCCCTGGAGGACCAGTCCCTAGGTCGACTAGTAAACAACAACCACATTGACCCAAACTGTAAAATAAAGAAAATTGTAATGGATAAAAAGCCTCATTTATGTTTATTTCCTATCAAAGACCCAGGGCGAGCACCCAGAGAGAAGATAACTTATGATTATGGTGAATCAGAATGGCCATAGAGATGTGATGTACTGGCTTTTTTTCTCCTTTTTTGGGTGGCAAGGAACCTTGTTGCGGTGATAACATGAGGCTATGGAAGCGTCATGCATTCACTAAAGAAAAAATCAACCTCCAAGCGTGCTTTTATGTACAGTAAAGTGTATCGCATTAATTCAGAAAAACAGACTGTTTTTTTTTTTCTTTAGTGACTGCAGTACGCTGCCGTATGAGCCACCAATGTTACCTGTAATGATGAATTGTTAATGTTGCTATGTAACGGCAACAGCTCATGTTACAACAGGAGCTTATTTGAGCTTCCATGCTGCTTATCTTCCTTTTCATCACAGTACTTACTTATCCCTATGAGATTCTCACATGTTGCATGTAACTTTAGATGACAAGAACGTGGAGTCTCTTCCTGCTTATTTAAATGCATTACCAAACTTTTAGGTTTAAGCAAAAGGTATTAAGGGTATTAAAGCATCCATTAATTTGACTTGTCCACCCCAGGCATATGTTCATATGTTCGATTGTCCATCATTTTCTGAGTAGTATATTTTGACTTTGCACAGTCTGCAATGAATTTTCTTTTGCTATCAAACAACTTGCATTATTGATGGACTAGTGTTATGCAGCCTCCTTCATTGGAAAGGATTTATTTTTCAGAAACTTCTTATGCTCCACTGTCTTGACTTTAGTAATTGCCAGTGACCAGGAGAGTGTACATAATAGTTTCAGAAGCAGTGTTGAATAAAACTGTGGTATGCTGGGACATGGTGCTTTTCAGGACACTCTCAAGATCCTCAGCGTGGTGCGTGTTTATAGCTGTGTGTACATGTAATAGTGCTGGTTTGTAAGTGCTGTTTTTGGGACTTGCTGATGACATGTGCCATGTGCCCTATGTGCCTGATTATTGCAAGTAGGTCCATGCAGCACTTATGTAACTCAGAATTCATCTTCCAACCATCCAATTTTAGTCTTGGTGTTCTCTCATGAAAATGCCTAAAATGTTTTTTTTTTTTGCCAAATTGATTGAGAAATCTGTCTGTTTTGTTTTCAGGCTAATTGTGAGGTTGTGTCTATGATTATGCTGGTGACCCCCAGTTCCTCCACCCTGATGAACGGTGCTGAAGAGGTATGTTTCAATCAGTAAAATGACAACTTGTTTTATATGTGTGTGTTGTAGGAAATGTGTACGGTGGCCCTGAAGGTCAAATCACAATGACATTTCAAAAATCATAATGATATTTCAAAAAACACAACATTTTAAAAAGAAAAACAACATTACAGACAAAACAACATTTCAAAAAACATAACGACATTTCAAAACACATTACAGAAAACGAAAAGACATTTAAAAAAAATACAAGAACAATGTATGTTCACTACAACTCCCAGGATTCAAAGCGTCATGAGTGCCCTCCCTACAGGTGAAGTCCCTGGGAAGTGTGCGATTATTGTATGATTAAAAAACTTCGGTTCCAATACCACAACTTGGTCTCTGTCTATCTTGTTCTTTTAATAGTATGTAATTTGTGTGTTACATTACAGACACAACAACATGCTGAATTTATTTTGTACTTTCTCTTCTTTATTTTGTACTTTTTTTGTATTCCTCACATTAATCAAAAGGTACAGGCAAGCAGGACAACTGAACTTAAGTCACAAAAATTCTAACATATGATGCATTGCATCAGGACCAGGATACATTGCTTTAAGCCAGCCCTGTAAGCGCTGCATGAAGTTGAATGCGCTCTATATTTCTCGTGAATCCCTGTGTGATCAGCTGTTTCGAGTTGCTATTATTAGTCCTGTGTAGGAGAGAACCAAAAGTCTGCATTTAAGTACATGTATGTTTCACGAGTCCTATCATTAACGTAATTTTCAGTTTGATGCCTGTTCCGTTGTCCTGCTTGTCCCTGCTGCCCCAGTTCGTGCTCTGGTGTTCTGACGAGTTGAGCTACTTTGTCAAGGCTACCATAGTACTAATCAATAGCCCTAACCCTAACTGTTACCCTAACCCTAAACCTAACTCCCCAAAACCCCCTAAAATCCTTACCTTAACCCTAATCCCTAAAACCTAACCCTAATCCTAAAACGGTGGAACTGCACATGTGCAGAAAGTAATATAGTGCAATAGTACGTCTCAACAGGTAGCTCAACTCGTCAGAACACTGGCAATATGTGACAGGAATGCTAATGGTTACATAAATATTACAAAATAGTTAATTTACTATTTCTTGAAAACATTACATTTCTTGAAAAGTGTGAATGTTTACGTAAATAGCAAATGTGTCCCGAATTTCCCTCTCGAGACATATTTGTTATAAAAACCGAAAGGGTTTGTTTCTCCCTCCTTGAGCCAACACCTTATCGTGGTAGTGGGGTTTGCGTGATCCTGTGATCCCAGGAGCTAAGTTGCCCTGGGCTTTATGCCCCTGGTAGGGTCACCCAAGGCAAACAGGTCCGGGGTGAGGAACCAGATGAAGTGCGGCTCAAAAGACCCCTAATGATGTTCAACATAATGGAATCACATTTTCCCTTTCCCCGAACGCGGATCACAGCCCCCCCCCCCCTTTGGAGCCAGGCCTGGGAGTGGGGCTTGATGGCGAGCGCCTAGTAGCCAGGCCTATACCCATGGGGCCTGGCTGGGCACAGCCCGAACAAGGAACGTGGGTCCCCCTTCCAATAGGCTCACCACCCATAAGAGGGGCCATAGGGGTCGGGTGCGATGCAAGTTGGGCAGGGCCGCATGTCCTGGACACTCGGATGAAGATAGAGGCGGAGCTGTCAACTGATCACTACCTAGTGGTGGTTTGGCTCTGCTGGTGGGGGAGGAAGCCGGCCAGGCCTGGCAGGCCCAAGACTATAGTGAGGGTCTGCTGGGAACGTTTCAACTCCTACCTCCAGCAGAACTTCTTTCATGTCCTGAGGGAGGTGGGGGACATTGAGTCCGAATGGACCATGTTCTGCGCCTCCATTGTGGAGGCGGCTGACCGGAGCTGTGGCTGTAAGGTAGTCAGTGCCTGTCGCAGCTGCAATCCGCGAACCTGCTGGTGGAACCCAATGGTGAGGGATGCCGTCAAGCTGAAGGAGGAGTCCTATCGGGCCTACTTGGCCTGTGGGGCTCCAGAGGCAGCTGACAGGTACTGGCAGGCTAAGCGGAATGCAGCTTTGGTGGTTGCTGAGGCAAAAACTCTGGCTTGGGAGGAGTTTGGTGAGGCCATGGAAAACGACTTCCAGATGGCTTTGAGGCATTTCTGGTCCACCATCCGGCGGCTCCAGGCGGGAACGCGGTGCAACATCAACACCATTTATGGTGGGGATGGGGTGCTGCTGACCTAAACCAGGGACGTTTTGGGTCGGTGGGGGGGAGTACTTCGAAGACCTCCTCAATCCCACCGACACGCCTTCCAATTTGGAAGCAGAGTATGGGGATTTGGGTGCGAACACTCCTATCTCGGGGGTGGAGGTCGCTGAGGTGGTTAAAAAGCTCACCCACCATAAGAGGGGCCATAAGGGTCGGGTGCGATGCAAGTTGGGCAGTGGCTGAGGGTGGGGACCCTGGCGGTCCAATCCTCGGCTGCAGAAGCTAGCTCTTGGGATATGGAATGTCACCTATCTGATGGGGAAGGACCCTGAGCTGGTGCGCGAGGTTGTGAAGTTCCAGCTAGATGTAGTCGGGCTCACCTCGACGCATGGCTTGAGCTCTGGAACCAGTCCCCTCGAAGGGGCTTGGACCCTCTTTCACTGTGGAGTTTCCTGCGAGGAGAGGCGCCAAGCAGGCGTGGGCATACTTATTGCCTCCTGGCTGGGCGCCTGTACATTGGGGTTTACCGCAGTGGACGAGAGGGTAGCCTCCCTTCGCCTTCAGGTGGGGGGACGGATTCTGACTGTTGTTTGCTCTTATGCGCCGAGCGGCAGTTCAAAGTACAGTACCCATCCTTTTTAGAGTCCCTGGAGGGGGGGTTGGAGAGCACTCCTTCCGGGGACTCTCTTCTTCTGCTGGGGGACTTCAATGCTCACGTGGGCAATGACAGTGAGACCTGGAGTGGCGTGATTGGGAGGAATGGCCCC
>JAABNY020003425.1:0-13311 GCA_015164015.2 Brevimyrus niger
CTGCCATCTTCCTGCTGCCTGCTCACTGTCCTCATCCTGCCATCTCCCTGCTGCCTGCTCACTGTCCTCATCCTGCCTTCTGCTGACCACCACTTCCCTTCATATGTTTTTCAGAGCATAACGTTAGACCTTCTTATGCATTAAGCATTCTTATGCAACATTAGCCTGAACCACACATGCTAAGTGACGAACTAATTTCAGAATGGCACAATTTATTCATGATAAAATGAGAATGAAAGCATAGGGAGTTCATCTCCTTGGAATATTACCATGATGGATTTTACCTCACCATATATGCCTGGTTTAAATTGAGAACTTATCTTATTTCACTAGTTAACGTAACTAACGTAGACTGTACCGGCCTCAGAAGGACAATGACAAGTAATTCAACTTATAAAGACGTCCGCTTGCATTAGTAGATGAAAAACTTAAACTAATTAATGAAAATAATACATTTTCAATAAGCAGAACTTCTGCTGGCTACTTACTTTTATCAACACACGACAGACTAACACAACAAACAGGTTACTCAATTTAAATGAATGTTGCAACCGACTGGTTGCTTGGTGGTAAAAATGGTACGGTCCACATTAGGGGTGCCTGAAATAGTTTTGCATAAAATTTTCCTTCAAGGTGAGTTTTTTTTTTTTTTTTTACAACAAAAGAAAAATGTTAAGATCCCCCCAAGCTGCTATTTTTGTCTCTTTGGAGGGTCAGGTTCTTGATCGGGGGGTAATGTACCCCTCCCCCCCCAGAACCCCCGTAATTCGACCGGGCGCACTCCCTCTTCAGGTGGCCGCAGGCTCCGCTCCATCAGCACGAGGGCCACCGGGCACCTTCACAGGTATTTCCAGAAGGCCATAAATCTTCTCTTGCACGAACAATACAACCGACCAGGGGCGCCGCTAAGGGGGGGGGGAGTTGGGACAATTCTAAGGGCCCACGCCCTTTAGGGCCCCCCAGAGATGTGCTTTATTAATAATAAAGGGGCCCAACCTCATATTTTGTCATAGGGCCCAAAATTGCTAGTGGCGCCCCTGCAACGGACTGTGCTACATTCCTACCGTTAACCCCATTTTCTGTTCTATTAATTGTAGTTGCTGTTTTACTTATTGTTTTCTGCCTTTTTGACGACTTTTTTTAACCTATTAATAGTTATTCTCGATTTCTACTGGTCAACCAGGTCAAATTCCTGTGTACTATGTACATTTGGCGAATAAACTGATTCTGATTTAATTCGTTAAAGTTACAGTTATTGTATGGTGCTGTATCTTTACACAGTGCAAGATATTTATCACATATAATTAAATAACTTGTAATGAATTGTTTTAAAGGTTACACGAAAAGAACACAAAAAGGGTATAAACAAACTGAAGAGACCAAATGAGTTGGGAGCAGAAAAAAAGACAAAAGCAGCAATCACAATAAGCTCACTGTTCCGCTTAGAGTTAAAGGCTGAAATGTCAATAACTGGGCGGAAATGGTTCGTGACTGAAGAAGGATCTGCTCTCAAAATGCCACCACAGCGCTTCAGCCATATAATCTGCGCATCGGACAGTAGAGTCCCGCTACTGGTCGAAATTCAGTATCTGCAGCAATAATGACGAAAATCTCAAAGTTTTCCGCCCTGCACGTCTTACACATGCAAAAAAGAAACCGGGCAGAAGTAAAGCAGGCTAAAATCAATCGTCACTGTGGTCTATTAAATATATAGCATATACTCATATCACGAGACACTGCCTGTACGTGCGTGGGAAAAGTAACGGTATACTTCTGGGCTGTAAAGGCTATCCTGAGAAAACGTCACAGTATATATACACTGCACTTTGTGCTGTAGCCGCTGCTGCATGCTGTAGATGAATGGATCTGAGATGCAGTCAACCCGAATGGGTCCTTTCCTTGTTTCCGTTATTAAACAGTCCACCAGCACTGTGCTGATTTGTATTTCGGTTTGCACAATTTTCAACAAAACCAGCTGGCAGATTCATACGCATGTGATCCTGGAAATGCAGAATAACGGCTTGTCGGAGATAGTTGCAAAAAAACGGACAAGAAAAAAAAGTGCAATCCTGTTTAATATAGCGAATAGATAAAGGATAGTTAATGATATATAACAATAATCAACAACAATCATAACAAACCAAATGTCCGTCATGCAATGTAGGGAAATATAGGAAGGTTAAAAAAAAACTATATCGTACAAAGTTCGACTTCTGGAAACACCTCTGTTTGCCCAGCAGTTTCCACGTCCGATGGCAGCGGGGCAATAGTGTGTTTCATGCGGTAAAGCATCACAATAACCAAGGCGAGGAGAAACAACAGTAAGCACACAAAAAGTCCAAGGTAGGCAGTCAGACTCGGCAGTTTTACGCTCGGACGACCCAACACGGCCACGGTGGTGGTCAGATACTCGTCGGCGGTAGTGTTGGAGGGAAGCTTGGTGTATATCTCAGGTGTGGGGGTGAGGAAGTTCCTCCAGATGATTCTGTCGTTCAGCATCTTCAGAAGTCCTCATTTAACGCCTGGCTTTGCCCGCACCGAGGATCTTACGGATCGATTCCCCCACTGAGCTCGCCTTCCCTCATCTAAATCAAACCATTTCGACAGCGGAGAAAAATCACGATTTCATTCCACGGAATATCTTCCTTTTCCCGAGAGAAAGTCTGTGGAGATGTGTGAGGAGATCGAGGATGCGGTGATGCCGCGCCACCTACATGTACTGCGTGGGGCTGAAGTCTCTCTCGCTGCTGTATGAGCTCCGTGCCGATGGTTTCTTTATTTGGCTGCACGTCGCCAGCCGCGAACCCGGCTTCCGAGGACCTTCAAGTCGATGTCTTTACGACGCTTCCCGAAATTACATGCATAAAATCGATAGACTATTGACGTGTCCCCGTTAGTATGCGCTCCCAGCCTGTCCCACCCTCCAGGCGGTAAACGATTCCCGGATAACACCGAGGTACAACACACGCAAAATATGAATATGGTCCAAGTTTCTCCTATTGGAGGGAAGACATTAGTCTAAATGTCCGTGTTCAGTTTATATAAACACAAGTATGAGCTATTCCATGTATGTAATTCGTAGAACTAATTAGGCCACCACTCGTGTCACTCCCAGTGTAAGATGCGTCACCAGATCTGCATGCTTCCTCATGCCATGTGATTCAACACGTATATTTTTGTACTCTGTTATGTGTTTTGGCGCGCGCACTGTGAAAAACTGTACTTAGCACCGCTGGCTGTTTGAAAACATCTTATTGCTATTTTATAAATATATATTTTAATGTATATCCCATAGGCCTATATCCAAAACAGTATATAAACGGTTATAACTGGTAATACATAAAAATTCAGCTAAAAATTAATTTATTTGTCTTAGTTAATTTATATTAATACACAAGTCCATAGAGACATCAAGATTTGGTTATGTTTAGGAAACTTTGTTATGCTGGGTAAAAATTCTTGAGTAGGCTTGCAGTCTCAGGAAAAAAAGGTAAAAAATTGTTCCTCATAGATATTTCCTGTACCTTAAAAGGTACAATTACTTGCAGCTAAGAGTACAATTGGCAGACCCTTGAAAAAACAATGCCAGTGATGAGCAAGAGTACACATTTTCACCTTTTTTTTAAGAGTTTGTTGCTTTACAATGTAGTTGTCATTAGTCTTCAGCAGTGCCTCGTACCCTGGTTTTTCAGCGTTTTCTTAGCTCTTCTTTTGTGCATTGGAATCCATTCAGCGAAAGCCAAAGCCTTCTGTCGTATTACGTCTTTATACCATATTCGCGGACAGCTTGCTCTACAAAGAGCAAGTTGAGGGAGGCGTAGAAAGAATTTTCCCACGAGGGTTAATGAAGTTTCAATCATTATTATCGTTCTGTCCTTTCAGTTTTCCCGATGATATCTTTACATCGTATCTTTACATTACACACTTCAAGCAAATAAAAGAACACTTAAAGCAGCCCTCCAGGAAATCTTTGTTTTCGAGCTTCTGCGTATTGTTATAAATATTGCGGAGCTGGAAGGAATCATGCATATTCTCAAGAATGCAAACGCTCATGTAGTACTCTATCGGCTTCTTGCCGTCCTTAGCGCAGTGTAACACCCCGCAGTCATTTCCCTTTGTTTTCTCCATTGTATGGCTCTAACAAGCCTCACCTGCACCTTGTTTAAGCCGGTGTTCTGACGAGATGAACTACCCATCGAGACACACTACCGAGCCTTTTACCGCATGTGCAGTTCTACCGTTTTGGGATTAGGGTTAGGTTTTAGGGGTTTGGGTTAGGGTTAGGGTAAGGGTTTTAGGGGGTTTGGGTTAGGGTTAGGGTTAGAGTTAGGGCTATCGATTAGCACTACGGTAGGATAATTTGACAAAATAAATAATTTCGACAGAACACCGGCCTCTCCTTTCAGCCCTCCTGTGGATGATCCCAGGAGCCTCTCGTTTACTCCCTCATCTATGATGTATTTAAGTGCCTCCACATCCCAACTTCCCCAGTCTGGTTGTTCCCCAGTTTGCCCTGTGTTTGATTCTCTGTGATTCCTTTCATTTTGTCCTGTTTATAGGTTTAAAGTCCCTTTTGATTTCCCCTACGCCAGCCTTCGCCTCCATCTTTCCCCGTGACAGGATACGCATTCGCTTGGGGATTCGCATTATCATTCGGCACACCGATGGGCTTCTCGGCTTTACGAAAATGAACCGAGATAAACTGGGGGAACACCAACACAGAGTGAATCTGCCACATTATTTTCTCTTAGTGCTGCTTTTCCTCAAACGCCCCTGGCTGTCATTGATCTCATCCTGTTTTCTCGCAGTGGGGAGGCCAACGTGTAATAGCAAGGACCCCTTGCAGCCACGGTGGACACAACAGAAACCTTTTAACCTTCATGTTGACATGTGACCTTATTGCTCAGCAGTGTAATGGGTTTTTTTTGTTTGTTTTTTTTATTATTTTTTTTTACCAAACCTGTAAGGCGGCCTTGTCGATTTAGCAGAGAAAGAACCTCTGGTGACCTTCAATTTCAGCAAAGTCCTCATGACATTATCTGTGCCGCCAATAGTCTACCACCAAGGTCCGCTCCACAGATTTGCATAGTCACTTAGTCGCAGCAAACGGACAGGTGAAGAGACAAATGTTTAGGTCATCGTCCAGGATGTTATTTTACTGATATTCTCCTGGTCAGTCCCCTAGAAATAATTGGATGCGATTAAATTTGCAGAGGAAAACAGTGACGTTTGTTTTCCATTCTTGGCGAAGTTCTGCTACATGGCCAACAGGGGCGATTTTCCGTATTAGTGAAAAACAATTACTCACATATACACAGGTTTTCGCGTTCTCAGTTATGACCCAGGGCTAAAACGATTGAAAAGTTTCCAAGTTTGGTCCAGTCTCGCACGTGTAGTTTTGAACCGCGTTCCCAGACCCTGTCTTCACCGGGGAAGTAACCGTTCAGGTGCATATCCCGCCTTGGCTGTGCAAAGTTTGTATCTTGCGTTGAAGAACCTGCATGGGTCTCCGGTGCGAAAATCATTAGACTGGAGAACAGAAGATAACGAAAAGGGTTCTCCACAAAGTGGGAGACTGAGCCAAGGCCCTTATTAATGTTTGGTGTGGGTGTTTGGAAGCTGGAACGGAAACTAGCGCAATAGTGGCATTGATTTAGCAGTATGTATTCTCACGTGCCTGTTTAAGTGCGTACGCCATGTATACATTTGTGTGTACAGGTACGTATATCTCTCTGGGGGTGGATATTGTTGGGGTTCGCCCTCCCCACCGGGTCCGTTGATGAGAAGAGATTCACAACTGAGACGTGGAGAATCTGCATGTCACCCGTTTATTATCCAACAGATTTCAATCCAGGAGCAACCATCTGACATGCATTCGGCATGTACAGAAAGAGGCTCTACCATACATTTCAGCTCAGTCCCTTTATAGCCCTTTTTGGGGATTACCCCCCCCTCTAGGTACCTTCCTTCTACGTGACAACCACACATTTGAGATTTGTTCTGGTTAGCCGGTTCGTAATTGTCTTACTAGAAAGCCAAAGATACGTGAGGGCTGCCTCTCTGTCTGCCCCGTTTATCTGTCTGCTTAGGTCATCCTGTCCTGCCGGGGTGCCAGTCAGTTTTCTCGTTTCTATTAGTTACGGCCTTCTAGAATCATTCCCACAGTATTTCTAGATCACATTTGGGGACCTGAAACTTCCTTACTTCTGGGGACATTTTTTCAGGTAACCTCAATTTTATAAAAATCTGTGAATGCAATCAAAGTAAAAATGGCTAAAGTATTGTGTTTTATTTACCTACTTATGGTTAAGGTTAGGGCTGGGTAGGGGGTTATGGATTTGATTGGAATTAAGGTATTTCCCATGGAAATTAATGGAAGGTCTTCAATGAGATAGGTACGCCAACATGTGTGTGTGTGTGTGTGTGTGTGTGTGGAGTGGGGGAGGGGGTTGCTGAGAGAAATTACTTTGTATTATGTCCGTTCGATATTGCTACGTCGGCAAATAGATTATGCTTACCAGACCATAGATATTAGACAAAGCTGTGATTTTCATAATCGAATACATGTTTTTTTCCAACACAATCTTTACATGGATCCGATACCTAATGTACGGCGACGCATGGTTGTTACCATATTCTACCGCTGGGCAGAACGTTTACGTTTTCATGCTTCTATCCGAAAGTCAATACGGACGTCAATAATGTGATAGGGAGTGAACGGGCCCCAGAGTTTTGTCCAAGCTAATCGGATCTTTGAAATCCAGGTGTCGTCGTTTGGTGACACCATCCAATCAGATAAAAGCAGAAGTAAGGACATATTGCATTATTAATGAGGTGGCTGTTTTTTTGACATCGTATATATACAGAACAAGTATTTAGATGTAATAATTTATTAGCGTTCCTCTGCAGATCTGTCCGTAAACTGAGTTAATCTGACAGAAGTAAAAATATGCTACACGTTCTGAGCAGACTTCTGTTGTTGCCATTTGTGAAATTTGGATACAAAGCACCAATGTATAGTTTAGGCAAAATAGCGGCACCTAATGAAAAAGCATAACTTCAGATGTTTCAAGGTCTTCCAGACCACGTGTTTCACTTCCAGTTCAATCTGCAGTGTCCTCTTTTGTTCATTTTACTGAAACATTACATATTTAGATCACAGTGTGTTTCTTCTACAAAAAATGTCTGTCAGATTTAAATTAGGGCTTTTCCAGTTGGTCACTCTTCACTCCCATGACTAAATAGACTCTCAGGAAAAACTGTAAAACCTTTGCCTGTCACTGGGGCTTTACACCTGTTATTGTACCTTTTTAAAGTACAGAAACAGACTCTGAGGAAAATACCAAAGGTACAAACGGTATTAATGTACCATCAATAGTACAGAAATGTTCCGCGGAGTCCATGTCTATACCTTAAAAGGTACAGTTACCTACAGCTAAGGGTACAATTGAGAGACCCTTGTGGGTAGGCCTACAAACCCAGTGACAAGCAAATATATGTTTTTTTTTTTTTGTGTATTAATGTGATTATTGAATTTAGCGATCATTATGTTCTATGTTCTGTGTGTATGCACTATAACACTCTATAAATGGTAAAGTATAGGTTTAAAGTTTTGCACCCCAAACATTTTAGAACGACCACAAGCTTAAGCCAACGCACATCGATTCCCCATCGGTGCAGGCAGCATCGGTACAGCATCGTTCAACTTGTCTTTTGATCCCACAGGGGGCGCTGAAAAGGACCCAGGGCAAGTCTCTCTGGATGCTTTTCAGTCCTGCGTTAATTTTCCTTGCTGTCATTTAAAGAAGCAGCAACCAAACGGCTAATGTTTGATCAAATACGTACCTGTTAGTTCTAAAGGTCATGAACGTCTAGCAGTTTCACTTAGTCTCGAGCTTTGTGTTTAACAATGTCCAGTTTACCACCGAACCATTGGAAATCACTGGACGACTACGCTTCCAGGCCAACCAAAGAGGAATAACAGCAGTAGGTAACGGGCATGCGTTTGAAAACGTCTTTCGGAGTATTCTTGACAAGTAGCTGCGCCTGTAGCAAGACTCATCCCAGGAGAAAACGGAGGCTATATACTGACAGACGTCTCAGCACATCGTTTATGTCCTTGCTTTCTATCATCATCATCTGGCTGTTTGTTGTGGTTTCTCGTTGTTAATTAATGCCACTGGCATTAAGGTCAAATCAGTTCAAAGCGCTGACCTTTACAGTTTATTTACAATGCCGCAAGTTTATCGATGTGATCATTGGATTGTTTCAATGCAGGATTCTCTCGATTAATTGACATCGCCCATGAGGTATTAATTTCCAAGTAAAAATTGGCTCGCCGTTTCTGTGCTTTGAACATTTCGCTCTATTAGAGTGTTACACGATACTCGCTACAGTACTGAGACAATCAAAGCGTGGACAAACCTCCCTTTTCTTGCAGGGTCCTATTGGCGGCGCACAGAAACCTCTCCTCCTGGCTCTCGGAGGATGCTCCCGCACCGCGCGCAGTCCTGCCTCATGTCACCGTGTCACCCAGCTCAACTTTAAGAGCAGAGGGCCAGTCAGATTTAACACTTTCCCAAACTAGTGAAAAGAGGGAGTTTTTTTGTGACTTTTCCTAATCCGCAAGTGAACATGTCTGCAGAAGAGGCGTACGTGGCGCGGCCGTTCAGGCTGATCGCGCTGTTCTGCGCTTTCCTCGCCCTGTGTCTGGACGCCGTGGCTCTGTGGAGCCCCTCCTGGGTGACCGCCGAGAGCTTCTCGCTGTCGCTGTGGGAGTCCTGCAGGAGATCCGCGTCCGCCTGGCGCTGCACCTCCACGCTCAGATCCGGTACAGCGCTCATCTCCACGTCGTACATCTCATTCGTAGTTAATGTTGCTCCAGATAATACCTTATTGACCAGACTTAAGTCTGGCTGCTGTAAATCCCTTATAACTGATTTCTGCTACTGTTGTACTGGTTTCCGAAAATTAGCATACGTAGGTGTCACTGTGAGATTGTCCATAATATGCATATTATTTGAGTGTCAGCTTTAGTTAGGCATCGAACAAACTTTACTTTTTTGCATAGTGGTTTGCTAAAGATCTACTTGGTTGCACACCAAGCTAAACCTGCTTTATTATACCTTTGATCGTATGGTTTTGTGGATTTTAGTATTTTGTACAGTTATACTCCAACAGCGATATTTCGAGTGTTTTTCTTGTTTCTCAGCTCCGGCTTCGACGGTGTCCCGATTTGCACGGGGTCCTGAATTCCCGCAAACACAGATCAGTTTCATACTGAATCGGATTATTCGGATAAGCGCGATGCCGAACCTGCATGTTTACAAACGAGAACCGGGAGAGATTAAGCTTTCCGCCGGATTTCATTCATGACACTAAAGATTAAACGGAGTGGTGCCTTTATGTATGAGGAACTAAGCATTTATCCCGTTTACCCTATAGAACTGTCTGAGTCCTCAGCTGAGCTCATTATAATGAGTGTCACCAGTTCACCAGCTGCAGCACGTAAAATTATAACGTAATCAAAACATACATTGCTGTTGAACAGCATGACTGCACCGTTCTGATATGACGACATAGGGTCACATGTCCACGTTTAATACAGAATGGTAACGGGACAGCCCCTCACTTTGATCCAGTGGAGTTCCCTGGCTATGCTTCAGGACAGGGGACTGGCCCCCACCAAGGGACTCAGGTGGATGAGGCCCAATGGAGTCTGTGAAAGCCTCCCCCACCGCCCCACTACCATTACCCACAGAGGGAGCGTCTTCCCTCCCACTGTCCTTTCTGTTCTCTGTATCACCTCAGGTTTTGTCTACCTGTTTCCTTTGGGGAAGGGTTTGCCCCCCCTTGGGGGGTATCCCGGGAAATGGGGGGAGGAGGGGGCACATGAGGAATCCTGTCCAGGGACAACTCTCAGCTCTCATGGTGTCCGATGAAAGGGCAAATAATGGACTCATTCAGCGAAACAATGGTGGGGTGGTGGCTCGGTGGCTGAAGAATTTTCAGGAGTATCGAGGCCAACTAGCAATTGCCTTTGAAAGAACCCCCCCCCCCCCTCTCGCCAAGGCCTGAAATAAATGAGAGGAGCAGCTGGGCTGCATGAGAGAAATGGAGCAGGGAGGAGGGAGATCATTACCGTGGAGAGTCACCTGGCCAACAGAGCTGGGAGGCAGCCTGGAGCCATTATTCTACCAAGCGAGTCAGAACGGGGGCTCCGGGGTGGAGGGGGGGGGGCAGGGTGCCTGTGAGCTTGGTCCGAGAGGAGCTGGGAGATTCAGACGTGTCACGATTATTATTGTTTATGGGAACAAAGTGTCTGTCTGCGAAAGATTAGCGACGCTGAAGCTGGTGACGCTGTTGTGCGGCATCAATCCGCCAGGAGACGGGAGATACAGAGGAGGGTTGATAGCTGGGCCTCAGAGACGGGATGCTGAGTGTTTCCGGAAGGTGCGATACACGGCGACTATGGAGGCCAGCGTGGTCCGAGATGCTCGGACTGAGAGCTGCACATCGCCGGGTCTCCCATCATGAGCGTTTAAGTGGCGTCACTGGTGTGAGGAAGGTGGTCTGCATGGTTGTGACTTCACTCTCTCCGCATGTCCCTTTTCAGACTGGCAGGTGGCCACCCTGGTGCTGCTCCTGGGGGGGTCTGCGATGACGCTGTCGGCCGTCGTCGTCGCCCTCATCTCGCTGTGCCGGGGCGCTCACAGGAAGTGCTGTCGCACGGTGGCCGTCTTCCTCTTCACTGCAGGCAAGGCCCTTCTCGTGCTCCTTGAGCTTGACGGCGTTTCTGTACAGCGTCACCGCAGCCCTGGTCTCCGGCGTCGTTGCACCGGGCTTAATGAGCGCGGCGTACCTTCTCCTGAAGGGTTAGAGGAAGAGCTGACGGATCTGCTGAGGTGCGGAAAGCAGATGATTTGCTTGGAGTGTGACGTCTGACATGAACAAGGGGTCTGGCGTCCTAAGTTGCCATCACATGTGTATTAATTGGGGTGTCACTTAATGAAAAACCCTGATTACCTGTCTCTGGAGGGCCAGACAGGGTGCTGACAATTACGCCGGTGACTTTTTCCCTTTACAGACTGAAGGAATTAGTATCTTGGTGTATCCCTGCTGAGGACATAGCTGCAATTGAGTTGCTAATAATTGATAATGCCCTGATCTTCAGTCGATTGACAGCTCTCTGTACTCCTTGGGAGGGGTTTGACGTTGCCCTTGTCTGTTCACACCAAAGACGACTGGTGACGGGCACAACCAACGGCTCAGAGTAAATGGCGTCCCTATTGAAAGGTAGACGCCGATTCTTGCTTTAAGGTGTTTCGGCATGGAAGCAATCTTTTGTTTCGCTCTCCCCCGAGGGATTCGCTTCTGCCATGTCACTTTCCCACATCTCCTTTCACGTCGGCTTCTCCGCCCTGCAGAGCTGGAGTAGAGCCAGAAGAGGCAGAGCCCAGTACAGCTCGAGAGACAGATCTGGTAACACGTGCAAATCCTGGTAGCTTAAATGAACCGGACACCAAGAAATCACGCCCAGCCTCTCATTAATTGCTGCGAAGTGTTTTACTTGCTTGTTGGATCTGACGCAGGATGGGAGGTTCGGAAAGAAGTCGATTGGTTTGAATTTTGAATTTTTGCTTCGTTTTTTTTGTGCCCGGTGCCTTGTGGCTCCATCTCTTTACGTAAATCAGCGGTAACGTGAATCACTGTCGGTCAGTGACTTGTGCTGATCCCACCAGCGTGCGGCAAACCAATAAAAAATTGCTGACGGACTGGAAGAGCCAAAATTTCTTTAGAAACCTGGGTGAAGGAACCGCACGTTCCCGTTGACCGACTCTCATTCCTGTACATCAGCTATATCCATGTTTATACTGAAAAATATTAAGGATTAACGTTTATCTGTCTCATATTTGTCTCACACGTGCCTGACTGACAGCTGCCTGTTGTTTTCTTACACCGGGAAGACAGATGGCAGTGAGGATGCCCCCCCCCCCCTCCCCGTGCTTTTGAGGGGAGCTGTAACGCCTGCTGATGTGTGAAAATTCGGCATTGAGTTCAAAAAATGCTCTTCAGGAGGGCAAACAGCTCACCTGGTATTTTCATCCTAGGATTTGCAGTCTGAATATGATTCACATTATGATTTTTTTATATTGATGCAACCATAAGCAAATTACCTTTTTTTTTAAAAAAAAAAAACTTATCCACACTTTCCCTCCTGCTGGCCAACTGTTTGATTGCCCTGAGTTCGGGGCAGCTCCTTCACAGGCACGGTGGGATGATGCTACATCAACTGACATGAACTAAACAATACTGCACGACTGTGAATGGCAACAGCTGATGGCTAAGGACAGTTAATCTGATTGGAGGGTGTTTTTGGGGCATGCCTAAGCAGGGTTGACTTGATTGGAGGGTGGCTGGGGGGCATCTACTGTTCAGGTGTCCACTCTAAATATAGTTTCTAAACTAGATTTTCTATTTGTGGTAATCTGTGCCTCCCCCCCCCACAGTTGTCCTCCAAGCCTGCGCACTGGTCCTGTACCCCATCAAGTTCATCGACGGCACGGTCCTGCAAACCTACCACGAGTTCAACTGGGGCTACGGCGTGGCCTGGGGGGCCACCGTCTTCATGCTGGGCGGCGGCGTCCTCTTCTGCATCCGGCTGGGCGCCTACGAGCCCCCCCTTTACTGAGCCGCACCCGCGTCACTCCACCTTCCTTTTAAACTGAAGAAAGGGGCCGATCTGCTCACTATTCTTAGCTACGGGTACTGGCCGCCCAGCGCACAGGGCAGAGGATGAGGAGCAGGGAGGTTCCGAGCCGCCGCTCCCTCTGGGGCTGGGATCGGCCCTCCGGGATGCCCGGAGCACGGGGTGAAGAGCAGATGCCCGGCACCCTCTCTAGGACGCCTGTAATCTCATCTGCGACAAGCGGCATTTTTGTTCTGCTATGTTTCTTCATTAATGTCTTTGACGTAGCGACTTCTGATATTTTTAGCCTTTTCCCCCCCTCACCTGCTGTTAGAGTTCCTGTCGCGGGCAGATGGAAGGATGTGTGCGATCGACGGCCATTCATCTCCCTCACACGCCCTGCGAATGACAATAAAAAGTTCAGATGCTATATGTGTGCGTGTGTCTTTGTATTTTTCAGTAGATATTTTATTTCAGTGTATGCCATATTTCTTCTGTAAGTAGATCTTCCAGCAATCGCCCCCCCCCCCCCCCCCCCCCCCCCCCCCCCCCCCCCCCCACCCTCCCCCCTCTTCCTCCTACCATTTCTCTACCCCAAACAACCCATAACATAACCAAAAACC
>JAABNY020003426.1:0-13297 GCA_015164015.2 Brevimyrus niger
TGTTTGGTATTTTAGTACGGCGCTGCCATGTTGGATTACGCACAGCTCTCGCGAGATCTCACTGCATTC
This sequence comes from Brevimyrus niger, assembly GCA_015164015.2. Lineage (NCBI taxonomy): Eukaryota > Metazoa > Chordata > Actinopteri > Osteoglossiformes > Mormyridae > Brevimyrus > Brevimyrus niger. The sequence continues at coordinate 70 of JAABNY020003426.1, forward strand.
TCTCCTCAAAGAGCACGCTTCTGACCTGACAAGTTAGCAGCAGATCCTTCCCTGCCAAAGAACTTTCTTGAATTTACACAAAAAAAATATCTTGAAAATTGAGAGAGTAAGATTAAAACCATTGTCACAATGTAACCCACGCCTTAAAGTTGCAGCAACTTAGTTTTTTATACATGCTGAATGTTTTCAATGTTTAATTTTTTACAGTGTATGTCTGTAACTTCTTGATGCCTTTCTGATATGTTTACCCACGTTATTTTGTGAAGGGTCAGTGCAGTATATTGCTCAGTTGGTTTTTACAGGGTCTGTGACCCTCTGTATGCCCCTATTCTAAAAGATTTATTTGGTCATTCTGTTGGTTTACTAAAACAGTATACATTTATTAGCAGTTTAATTTTTGGCTGTGTAAGTAAACTGAAGTTATTGGGAGGGTTGTAACATTATGTTCATAAAACTATGTGCAGAGCTTCTTAAATTTAGAAATAAAACTGGAAATTCGGCCATGGAAAATAAAATGTGGTTTAAGTAGCCAAGTCAAAATTAATTGTATTGCAAATAGGAAATTGTTAGTTTTATAAATTTAGTAATAATTGCTTAAAGAATTTTGTAGTTGTATGAATGTAGATATTCCAATAAGTTGAACGACAAGTACTTTTCCAACAAGAAAATGCACAACAACTCAATGTACAGCGGTATGCAAAAGTTTGGGCACCCCTCAATAAGTAACATATTTTGGTATTTTTTTTAATGGAAAAGATGTAAACATAGTCTCTGTATGAAATGGAAAAGATGCAAATTATTTTCACCAAACATTGATGCATAGTTACTTTTAGTGTCATAAATTGAAAAAAGATAAAAAATAAAAACATTGTGGCACTCTGCAAAAGTTTGGGCACCCTAAGAGTTCCAAAGTCTCAGATTATTTTACGAGGTTTCAGATCTTAATCAGCTCATTAGATCTGATGCATGGCGACAGCTCTCAATAGTAATAAATAATTAAATAATGTTTCTATTTTTTATCTTTGTTCAATTTAATTTTTTCAATTAAAAAGTTACCAAAATATGTTATTTATTGAGGGGTGCTAAAACTTTTGCATACTACGGTATGCATGACAATACACGTACACTAGTTGAGAAAACTATTTTTACTGCGTGATGTCGCCCACAAAATGTGTTTTCTCCACATTTTATTTTTTACAGTGTGGCAGCAAACCAAAATCCCAGCTTTATCTTTAATTTATTATTTTAGAAATGCTTTACATTGAGAACCCCGAAAAATCTGATGGCTATATGTTCATTCAGCCATTCAGAAGGACAAAAACGGAGATGAGGCTTGGGAGCTTTCCATGCTTCCTTGTTTCCTCTTATTGTTAAATTTTTTATTTCCCATCTGTTCACTACAGTGGCCGTTCTATAAGACATGAAAGCAGTCTTTTACAAGAAATAAATGCTTTACATTTCATTGAATTGTGAGCGAGGGGAACAAATCTTTTGTTTCGTTCTCCCGGGATCCAGTGTTCAAAGCGAATCCGGTTGCCCCCCTTTAGGTGACCCTTTGAAGTTCAGGACCTAGCCATGACTCACAGAAAATCACACTGAGAGCTCCTAGCTATAATCATTCCTGGAGAAAGATGCAAGTTAGTGGAAGAAGCAAAGCTGGCTTTCTGTTTTGTTCCTGCATGCATGCACCCCACCACCCCACAAAGTTCTCTATGTTTGTAAAAAAAAAAAAAAAATTCAATGAAGCTCCCTTTGATTAATGTAGTATAACTGACCATAGCAATGATTGGTGACTGGCCACTTGGTGACTCACTGATAGTTTTGAGCAAACTGCAGAATATACATTCCTGGGAAAATATTCTACTCTTTTATTCCTGCTCATATAGCATTGAAAGAATGGAGCTAATCTAGCTTACTCTTATTTTTAGACATCCACTCAAAACAGAATACCTCATGGTACATGGTTCATTTTCTCTTTAATATGTACTTATATCAGGGGTGTGCACCAATCAGAATTGCATTGAAATGACTCTGAAGTACCAAATCAATTCAGGATTTTTAATTGAAATTATGGTGAAAACAGGATGTAGTATTACAATTTCAATTTGAAATTAAGGAAGTCGAATTAAAATGGAATTTAATTAAAAGAATTTCATATACTTAAAGTGACACAAACATTTGTGAACCTTTTTGAACTTTCTCTATTTCTGCATAAATATTACCAAAAACATGATTAAAAACATAATTTTCAAGTAAGTCCTAAACTACATAAAGAAAACTCAATTAAATAATGACACATTGCATGTGTTCTTTAATTGACTGCGGAAATGATCCAATGTTTCATAAGGGGGTGCCCTGACTGTGGCAGATGGATGGCAACTTCCAGAGGGTGGGACTGGACCATGTGTCTGCCTGGGGGGTCGCCAGCTGGGATCCCGACATATGTGTATGAAAAAATCTTATGAATCTCTAGAATTATCAGTGTATTTGATGGGGAAATTCAATCATATGTGAGTTTTTAGGATGCCGCTGGTGTGTGTGGCATGCCGTCTCTCTCCACCAATGTTGTGTCTTTTTATGTCATTAATATGCTGCTCAGTTTTCTACCATTTTTACTGAGAACTGTCCTGTTCCTGATGTTATGTGTAACAGTACTGAGGAGATTAGCTCATGGTTTCACTCTGCTTGCCAAAAAGTTCTGGACACTGTGGCTCCCTTAAAAACCAGGCACCAAAAAATTATGTCTGAGCCCTGGCTGAACGATGAGACGTGTGCTGTTAGACGCGAGTGCCGTAGAGCTGAGCGTAAATGGAAAAAGGAAAAACTGCAGGTGTCATTTCAAATGTTACGCGACCCCTGTGTCTCAGTCCCTTGCTGTGCTGTTTTTGATAAGTTTGAGCCTGTGACTATGTTATTTTTACAGGAGAATGTTGGGCATTTGAAGCCCTCTGGTTCTCCATATGATGTTGTTCCTCCTCGGCTGGTTAAAGAAGTGTTTCCTGCTTTTGGCCCGGCTGTTCTTGCTATTGTTAACAGCAGTCTTTCTTCAGGCCTGGTACCTAAAACTTTTAAACATGCTGTTTTCCACCCTCTCATTAAAAAAACGGTTTCAGATTACACAGTTCTCAAGAACTACAGACCCATTTCGAAACTTCCCTTTCTTTCTAAAGTTATTGAGACGATTGTGTACAGTCAATTAATTGCTGTTTTGGAAAAGCATAATATTTTAGAAGTTTTTCAATCTGGTTTTAAAACCTTTCACAGCACTGAGTCAGCTCTGTTAATGATATATTTTTAGCTACTGACTCCCGGGACTGTGCTGTTCTCATCCTCTTAGATCTAACTGCTGCATTTGACACAGTGAATCATGAAATTCTACTTTCTCGTTTGGAGCAGTGGGTGGGCATTAGGGGCATAACATTGGAGTGGTTCCGAACCTACCTGGCGCACGAACCGTCTGTGTGTCTCTTGATGATTGTGTGTCCTCCTTTGCTCCTCTACTACATGGGGTTCCACAGGGCTCAGTTTTAGGCCCCCTTCTCTTTTCTATCTATCTGCTTCTACTTGGCTCCATTCTTAGGAAGCATGGCATTTCATTCTACTGTTACGTGGATGATAGTCAGATATATGTTCCTCTCAAAAAGAAAGATGCCTACTCGGTGAGACCTTTACTTAGGTGTTTTGAGGAAATAAAGTCCTGGTTGATCCTCACTTTTTTACAAGTCAATGAATAAAAGACAGAGGTGATGGTCTTTGGAGGATCCTCTGAGAACCCTTTTGTGGATCTGGGTTCTTTGTCCCAGTATGTAAAACCAGTCATCTCAAATTTCGGTGTCAAAGTGGATGTGGATCTTAGATTTGACAGTCAGATTAGGGTTGTTGTGAAATCAAGCTACTTTCATTTGAGAAATCTGGCTAAAATTAAATCTGTTCTCCCTAGGGAACATTTTGAGACAGTAATTCATGCCTTTGTCACCACTCGAATTGATTATTGCAATGCACTCTATGTGGGGGTTAATGGTTCCTCCATTGCTCAACTTTAGCAGGTACAAAATGCTGCCGCACGTCTTTTAAGTGGCATTCAGAAGTATGAGCACATTTCCCCAGTTTTAGCCTCACTTCACTGGCTCCCTGCATATTTGAGGATTCATTTTAAAATTTTCCTGTTTGCTTTTAAAGCATTAAATGGTCTGGCCCCTACCTACCTGTCTGAGCTACTTCACCCTTATTCGCCCTCCCGCTCTCTTAGGTCAGCTGATCAGCTGCTCCTGTGTGTGCCGAAAACTAAGCATAAGCTTAAAGGGAATTGGGCTTTCGCTGTTGCAGTTCTAACAATGTGGAATGAATTGCCTTTGCACATTGGACAGGCTTCTTCCTTTGCTGTTTTAAAATCTCTTCTTAAATTTTCCCATAGCCTTTGATGACTTGCAAGATGCCGGCATTTGACTCATTTGTCTTATTTTACTTATCTTTACTCTATTTTGCATTATTTGTTCTTATTCTATAATTGTTGCTCCTATCTTGTTTTATGTTTTTGTTTATTTCTGTTATATGTGCTATTACGCTTTTTATTTTTTTATGTATTTTATTTTGTGGTGTGTCAGCACCCCATTGTGGGTTTGTAAAGTGCTTTATAAATTAAGTTGGTATGGTATGGAGTTTGGGGAAATGCTAAAAAGTGGGGGGGATCCTGCAAAATCTCACTATGTCCCACCAGACAAGTCAATTAACTGAGTCAAAAGCTTTAGGAAATTGTCAGAGGCTGCAAAAAACGTCTGCCAATATTTGCACTTGCAGAGAACTCTCAGTGCTAGGATGCAGTTGATGGTAGACTTCTTAGGCATAAGACCAGACTGCTCCAGTTACTGTAGGTGAGCAGGTGATCACAGATTCTTTTATGGATGATAACAAGGACCTTACGCAACTCTACAAGCAGTGTTATCCCCCTGTAGTTGCCACAATCCAGGGGATCACCCTTCCCTTTCCAGATAGGGACTACAAGTCCCGTTTTCCAGTCAGTTAGGATGATGCCTGATTCCAAAATGGAAGCAAGGTTTTCCTACAATGCCAGGAGGACAGACAGCCTCAGCACCAGCCTGGGGGAGTTCACCCTGGATATGACAGATCCTTGTAGCCTTCACTACCCCCAGCTATTTCACCTCCCATGCAACCTCAGTTCCCTGCTGATTGGAGGATCAGCATCAAGAACCATGGATCGAGAGATGTCCATCATCCTTGCCAGAGGATCAGATTTCGGTATGTATTTATTATACATATGGAAATATACATAATTATGGGTTGGGGGTGGCTGTGGGCTCATTCACGTGCATAAAAATTCACACTAATTGGGATTTATAAAGGGAATGTGCGTAGATCTGTGCTTATGCACAGTTTTGTGCATCTGGATTTTTTGTTGCATACACATATTCCTAGTTTTGTCCGTATGCCATGTTTAAGTGTGAATTCTAGGCCTGTCGGTATACACGAGGCCTCAGATCCTTCAGGAACCTAAGGGGCGGCCAGGCAGGAGCCATCTGAGTGACAAGGGCAGGCGAACAGGCTGGGCAGAGCACTGCGGGCATTTCTTCTAAGTCAAACACATGCAGGAAGACGAAGACTTCAGCTGTGTGTCTGTAAAGTAGAAACCCTCTCTGCGCTAGGCAATTGTGGAGCAGCAGCAGGGACTTCTTCTGGGCAGGGCACTTACAAAGCAGCGGAGTGGTGGAGGCCTCATCTGGATCTGGCACTTGAGAAGCAGCGGCTCCACTTGGGCCAGACACCAGTGGAGAAGCAGCCTTTTCTGGGTACGGTGCTTGCAGAGCAGCAGTTGCCTTTTCTGGGTCTGGCACCAGCATGGCGGCAGCAGCCTTTTGGGTGCTTGCAGACTTTCAGCAGCCTTTTCAGGGCCAGATGCTGATATCACAGCAGTTGAGGTAACCATCCCTGGGTAGGACTCAGTCGACTTCCTAGTTTTTCACCTGCTGTAATGAGAACTCAGTGGTAGGCTCACCTGTGGATTCTAGCAAATTGAGTGGTGCAGGAGAGCGAGCAGTGTAGGAAGGGAGCAACTCAGACAGTGGCTACTCAGTCGGCTGTGGGTTGGACGATCCAGTTGTCTGCTTCAGTCACTGGTGTAAAGAAAACAAAGCCCTGATCGTCTCCTATACCACTGGAGAAGGGGAGTCTGAGCAGATTAGAATACAACAATATGGAATACAATGAGGACAAGGGGCTATTTACATTACCCTACAAGCATGCTGGGATATACAGATCTCGCTGAGGCTTCAATACATTTCACACTTGAGTCAAATGCTACAGGTAAGGCGGTTTCACAGTAATACAAGTAACCCTATCACGACCCTATCCTTCTGAAATTTCACAGACATTTACAAGAAAAAATAACTACAGATTCTTTAAAATGCTAATTACAGTACACATAAACAGTTAAATATGAATAAATAATACATATGTGCTTATGAAACAAGACTATAGATCACACACACACACAACTTTCAGTTATATAATGATTTGTGTTTTTCTAGATTTAATAGAATCCTTGTGGTGTGTCATTGCATTGATTTTCTTTGAATACATAAATTGCCTGAAATACTACAGCTAACTAAAAACTGGTATTTCTGTTGGTGTGGGATGGTGTTTTAAAGATTTAATTTGTCACGTTTTAAAGGCGCAATACAGCTTTGAAATGTCATAGAATAAAATGAAAAATATGATAAGAATTTGCATGCTCGAATATTAAATTGAATGAAAATTCTTAACCATGACATCAAAAGCCTCCAAAATGCATGATTTGAAGGAACACATTGGGAAAATTAGTGTGAGTGTATTTTTAAATTATAACTAAATGATGGATTCAGATGATGAATAATGTGGATCAATAATGAGTACTTAATTAAAGGAGAGCTACATTTCAGAAAAACAAGAAATGCATTAATAAAAAATGAAGGCCTTCATGATTATTTGTATTAGTCTAAATATTGCTACACCTTATACGTGGTCAGTATATTGAAGAAAAAGCAAACAAATAAATGAGCAATAGCACTGAGAATACAGAAATGTGAAATAAGAGCAGGGGTGTATCAATTTGTTTTAAATTATAATTAAATCCAGACTGCTGATCCAACATTTTCCACAGAGACTAAAAATGATTGCTAATCAACATTCCCTGGTCAGCTGCTTAGCAGATTATCTGTGTTTTGTATTTCGTTCTTCAAAAAATGTAAGTGCCGCACTTTATGCACATGCAAGTTTGCTTGTTTTTGTTGTATGCATGGGTGATGTGTATTGCAAAATCATATGAGTTAATTGTGCAAATCCTGGCATGGAGATGGATTCATTGTCTATTATACTGAAGCACCGGTCAGAGCGAGACATCGCAGTAGCAACAAATGAAAACCATTACAGACAGACTGACATAAAATTGCTATTTACATTAGTCCTTAAAAGGACCACACAACAAGCAACAATAACACAGATACAATGAATGGCAGGGAAAGTTACACTGAATACAGTAAGGCACATACACGGTGGGTAATTACACAATGGCTAAGACAGGTGGGGAGCAGGCAAGAACCGAGTATAACCATAGTTAAAGGCCCACACGACAAACACAAATTATTTTACACTAATCAAACTGCACAATTCAGAGTGGCGTTTTATCGTGGGCAGTTTAAGGCACACCTGTGCAATATTCATGCTGTTCAATCAGCACCGTGATATGCCACAACTGTGAAGTGGGATGGATTATCTCAGCAAAGAAGTGCTCACTAACACAGATTTAGACAGATTTGTGAACAATATTTGAAAGTAATGGATCTTTTGTGTGTGTAGAAAATTTTTCAAATCTTTGAGTTCACCTCATGCAGAATGGGAACAAAACCGAAAATGTTGCATTTATATTTTTGTTCAGTGTATAATAGATTTAATTTCTAAATGGTAGATGTATAAACTGAGTGTTATGACAGAGTATCAAGAACCCCAGTGCAGTGCATGAGGACTGTATTTGAGAAATGTGCAGATAGAAATAGAATGAACGATTGGGACCCTTGGTCAGGGTCACAGACCTAATGAAGTCAATAGCTGGAGGAGGTAAGCATGCCGGGAAGGTCCAAAGGTGAGGGGACATAGCAGGATTGGGGCTAAGGGGGAAAGGCAGATCAAGGCAAGAAAAAATTACACGAGTGAAGCGCTCAGTTAGTGACATCAGATCAACAATACCTCACACTGTGCGCAAGGGAGAGTAAGCTTTTGTAGTGCAGGTGTAGCTACATTATAGTTTTATCTCTTTTGTTGTACCCTTTAAAAGTTAAAGGGTAACTTACACTAAAGATTCTCACTAGAGGTGCAGAGAATCTTGTATAGAAAAGTACTTGCAGGCAAGTTATGTAACCTCAGGAATGCTGGTTTTGGTTTCCTTTCTAGGTGGCCAAAGGGCTGGCATCTGCTGTCATGGATGTCCGAGAAACAGCTGTAATCATGTGGAGGAAGTCTCGTTGTATTTGATTGATTCTCCCAAAGCACCTATAGTATTAGGTCACCCCTGGTTAATTAAGCACAATCCTCACCTCGATTGGAAGGGTTGGAGTCATTTTTGCCATTCGCAGCGTCTCTGCACAGCTATCCCTTCATTGGTTCCGGAAGAGTTTCCTGACCTGTCTTCGGTTCCTGCCGCCTACTTGGACTTGAAACAGGTATTCTGCAAGGCCCGGCCATCCTCTCTTCCTCCTCATCGACTATCTGACTGTGCAATTGATTTATTATCAGGAACCACGCCCCCTAGGGGTTGCCTGTACTCCCTATCTGCCCCAGAGAAATTTGAGAAACGTGCAGATGGAGATGGAGAAAGCTATGGAGGATTACATAAATAGTGCTTTATTGTCGGGTACAGTTCGACCGCCTTCCTCACCAGTAGGAGCAGGGTTCTTTTTCGTTGGAGAAGAAGGATGGGACTCTCCTTGCCCTGTATTGACTACCGTGGGCTGAACCAGAATACCATTAAGAATCGTTATCCCTTACCCCTGTTATCTTCAGTTCTTGATGTGCTTCAGGGGGCTAGCTGGTTTACCAAACTCAATCTACAAAGTGCCTATCATCTAGTTAGGATCCGGAAGCTTTTAACATGCCCTCTGGGCACTACGAGTATCTTGTTATGCCTTTTGGTTTGACTAACGCACCGGCCGTGTTCCAAGGGTTGATAAACAACACCCTGCGGGACATGTTACATAAGTTTTTTTTCGTATATCTGGACGACATTTTGGTATTTTCCTGGTCCCAGGATCACGTTATACATGTGTGTGAGGTCCTCCAATACTTATTAGTTAATAAGCTATTTGTCAAGGCAGAGAAGTGTGAGTTTCACCAGCAGTCAATCTCCTTCCTGGGATTTATACTCGGGGAGGGTTCAATTCGGATGGATCCGGAAAAGATCGGAGCTGTCGCAGAATGGTCCCAGCCCCTCAACCAGAAGGAGGTACAACGTTTTTTGGGGTTCGCTAATTTTTACAGGCGTTTCATTAAGGGATACAGCACTGTTGTGGCCCCTCTCACGGCACACACTTCAACCAAGGCCCACTTCCAGTGGTCCCCAGCGGCTGAGTAGGCGTTCCAGGCTCTTCGCAGAAGCTTCACCTCGGCCCCTGTTCTCCAGATGCCCGATCCCTCTCGACAGTTCCTGGTGGAGGTAGACACTTCCAGCACTGGTGTAGGGGCCATTCTTTCTGAGCGACACACGACAGACAAAAAGGTATATCCTTGTGCTTTCTTTTCCCACAAGCTTACCCCAGCTGAAAGGAACTATGACATTAGTAATCAATAGCTGCTGGTAATCTGTTTGGCCTTGGAGGAGGGGCGGCAGTGGCTCGACCCATTTCTGATCCTCAAGAACCATAAGAATCTCAAATATCTTCAGTCGGCTAAGCAACTCAATGCCCCCCAGGCGAGGTGGTCACTATTTTTCAATCGCTTCAATTTCCTTATCTCCTTCAGACCACGCTCCAAGAACCGCAAGCCAGACACCTTGTCATGGCAATTTGGTGAAGAGGGCTCCCAGGAGTGTTCGGGGGCGATTCTGCTGGAGAGCCGCTTCGTCGGAGCGTGTCCTGGGGGGTCGAGGAGGTCGTCCAGGCTATTCAACAATTCATCCAGTCCCCGAGGGGTTGTCCGCCTAACCGGCTTTTTGTCCCTGATTTCCACCATTTCCGGGTCCTCTAGTGGGGTCATGACTCCCTCTTAGCTTGCCATCTTGGCATCCATCGCACCCAGGCACTTCTGGGACAGCGCTTCTGGTGGCCTACCATGATCCAGGACATCCGTAGTTACATCCCAGCCTGCCCAGTGTGCGCTCATAATAAGAATCCCTCCCGTGCTCCAGCTGGTCTACTGCAGCCTCTTGCTGTTCTCCGACACCCCTGGTCTCATATATCCTTAGATTTTGTGACAGGCCTTCCCCCATTCAGAGGTTTTACTGGAGTTCTCACGATTGTGGACCGCTTCTCTAAAGCCATGCATTTTGTTCCAATTCCCAAGCTGCCTTCAGCCAAGAAGACGGCTCAGTTATTGGTGGACCACGTCTTCAAATTACATAGTCTACTATCTGACATTGTTTCTGACAGGGGTCCGCAATTTGTTTCCAGATTTTGGAACGAATTCTGTAGGTTGCTGGGTGCCACTGCTAGTCTGCCCTCCGGATTCCACCCGCAGTCCAATGGACAGACTGAGAGAGCCAACCAGGACCTGGAGCAGATGCTGTGTTGTATGGCCTCGCACTCACCTGAGTCTTGGAGTGACTTCCTTTCTTAGATGGAATACACCCATAATTCACTGCCTGCATGGGTATGTCCCTGTTCCAATGTTGTGTGGGTTATCAACCTCCCCTATTTCCAGCTTTGGAGGAAGAGGTCCTGGTCCCTTCTGTCCACCATTTTCTTCATCGTTGTCAGCAGCCCTGGAATAGGGCCAGGTTTTTCCTGCTAAGTGCCCGTAAATGCATGGAGAAGTATGCCAACCGCCGCAGGTCGTGGGCTCCCACTCTCCGAGTGGGACAGAGGGTGTGGTTGGATGCTAGGAACCTTCCAATACGGGTCCCATCTCGGAAGTACCACGGCACCACGGTTTATTGGTCCTTTTCCCATCACCTAAGTTATTAGTCCCTCGGTCGTTCGTTTTTATCTTCCAGTGTCGATGCGACGAGTCCATCCCACGTTCCATGTATCCCTACTGAAGCCCCATGCAGTCAGTCCCCTGGCTTCTCCTGTCTTGCCTCCTCCTCTCCCCAGGTTGGTTGACGGTGGGGAGGTATACACCGGTCGACTTGAAAATCTTACTCCAACACTAAGTAATTTAAAATTATTGGGTTCACATGCCGATTTGACAAGGCCCCACTATGTTAGACCATAAAACACTCTCAGCCAATCAGGACTGTCATTGAAAGAGGAGCAGCAGCCAAACTGATCCTGTCCCTAAGCTGAGCTACAGGAAGTAACCATTTCCCCCCTCCTCATGGAAGAACAAACTACCCCCTGCCCCTTTATCTCCCCTCATCATCAACAGCTCTAGAAAGCTGCAAACGGCAACCACTTTCCCCACCAGTAGCCAGAGCTGCAATAAAACTCAAGAAGCTGTCTCTCCTCAGTGATGCCAAGTCTCTTTTTAAGTTCCCCAATTCACAAAGAATGCATTACCGGTATAGATCATTAGTCACTTGTTTATACAATTTAAGTCTTTTACATCACAGTTTTTCTCTATCTCAGGAGTACTCTGTCCTGGGCCCCCTCCTTTTTATTATTTATCTTATTCTGCTTTCCTATATCTTCCGTCAATACAATATCAATTTTCCCTGTTTTATGCAGACACACAGTTATACCTTACTTGTAAGCCCACTTCCAATCTTCCTCCCTCTTGCCTTACTAATTATATGGCTGAAATAAAATCTTGGTTCTCTTCAAATTTTCTTAAACTAAACAGTGATAAAACTGAGGTACTCCTCATTGGCACTAAAACATTATCCAAAATCAAGTTTTTCCCTTTACATCGATAACTGCTCTGTTTCCCCTTCTCCACAGTCTGGGTGTCATCTTCAATAGTATCCTCTCCTCTCAGTCCCATATTAATAATATCATCCGGTCTGCATGTTACCATCTCCTTAGCCTCCTGGGCCCTGAGGCCTCTTTTACACTTTTAGGGTAGTCTGACATGCCTTGACATTTCAAAATATTTCACCTATCTAAAAAACATTTATCCCAAAGTGTTACAGTACATGTGATTTTATTCACCCCAAACTCAGCACCACTAATCTGAGACCACTTAGAATTTTATTATTCTATTTTTTGTTAAAATCAACTTTAAACATATTCTTTTCAAAAACCTATTTTCAAACATGCTCAGAAATTGTAAAAAATCACATTATAGAATTTCTAGGTAAGACTTTTGAGCTCTGAAGCGTATAGACACAGGGGTGGGTTACACATACAGTAGTTGGAAGAGACATATTGAAATTTTATGTGGTTTGATGACTAAAGTGTTAGAACTTTATAGTGACTCTTCTTTTCAAAGTCAGTGGCCTTCACAATGAATATTGATGAGATTGATGGTGTCCTCACACCTGTAGTAGTTTGCATACTGTCAATGGTCCATCAGTCTGGAATGTCACGCACCCCCATACACGTCACTTAGGAAAGGCAGTTTGAAACGCAAATACAATGTATTATTATTCTTATCTCAACCAAACAATCTTCCCTCTGTATTGCTATTACAATAGCAATGGCAATCGGTAAGAAGCTGTTCTCAAAATTGGAGCAGTCCTGCAACAGAGTTTGTCAGATGTAGATGCATTAAAATGAGCTCTAAAATCAGTTCAGAGTTCTGGAAGCCCTACAAATGAATATACTGGCATACAGTGATTTTGTTGCCAACGATTTTTGAATAGATATATAAGTTTATGGAGCTGACTTCGGTTTTACCAGACTGGCTCTAGTTTCTGAGATATTAAATGACTAATTAACGCAACACATTTGAAAAGCATTCAGAATTGCAAGAATATTTTTATTTTTACTAGTAAGTACACATCTAACATCATACAAAAAAAGAAATTAAAAATATCTAACAGTGACAGAAAAATGTTATGTATGATTTGATTAATCCATCCATCCATTTTCCAAACCGCTCATCCTACTGGGTCGCGGGGGGTCCGGAGCCTATCCCGGAAGCAACGGGC
>JAABNY020003427.1:0-35043 GCA_015164015.2 Brevimyrus niger
CCCCACCCCCCCCGACACCCCAACCTCCCCCCCCCCCCCCCCCCCCCCCCTCCCCAAGCCACAGTCACGCTCTTTTAACCAAGCGCAAGAAACTGGAAGTTCTGTCCTCTTGGCGGGATTGTTGCTTTTGCACTGATCCTGTGAGCCTGATGCGGCAGTCATGACGTCATACGAGGTACTTAACCCCACTGAACATGAGACCGGCAATGAAAACTGCCCTATTTGTGCAAGGACATACTGGAAACTGAGGAGCATAAGAAAAATATTTAACATACTTTATTGACATAATTTAGTCATTTAGTGAATCATCTAGAGATAAGCTAGAAGGCATACACCTTATCTATTTTGTACATTTTAATCAAATGTTGATTATCTCCTTTACTCTTATCTGAACTGGATTCATGATCCCTTTGCGATTCATAAGACATGATGAAGATCACCTTTTAAGGTCAAACATTTGCATTTCATTACACTTCTGTTCCTCACAGATGTTCTGCAGGTATTTATAGAGGTTAGTGGTGTTGAGTCGGGGGTGTGCATCTGCGCTTTATTTGGCAGTCGGTACGTTTCCCCTCCTTGATCCCGAAATGATCTGCGATGACAGAGAGGACCTGCTCTGTTACTACATTGGGGCTCGGTCAGAGGGGGGCGCTGTTCTCTTGTGGTCTCCCTTGGGGAGCCTCCTGCAATGCTTCAGAGAAGTTCCCCCCAATGAAGGATCTCGCAAGCTGCACTTGCAAATGGCCCCTGTAGTGTAGCTTCCGAAATACTGATTGTTGTAATGCAGGGTTTCTCAGTTCCATTCCTGGAAGGCTAGTCTGCTTCACAGTTTGTCAATTTCCCTGCTCAGACCCACCTTATTCAGCTTATCAGCCAATTGCCAGTTTAGCAGGTGTGTGTGAGCTGGGAAATCTGCAAACTGTGTCACAGACTGGCCCTCCAGGACCGGAATTGGGGAACCCTGTTCTAAAGGTCTAAGTCAGGGGTGCCCAACTCCAGTCCTGGGGGGCCGGAGCCCTGTGTAGCTTAGCTCTTCCCTTGTTCCACCATAACTGATTCAGCTCAAGAGCTGTGTGGTAATTAGCACAAGGAGTTGTGTTAAATTAGGGGAAACCCAAAAATGTGCAGGGCTCTGGCCCCCCAGGACTGGAAGTTGGGCACCCCTGGTGTAAGTCCAGGTGGGCAGAGGAAAAAGTTACAAAAATGCACTTAAATACTCACGACAGTATCCAGTAAAAAATACTCAATAATGGGTCCACTTTGAAACAAAACCTGAGTCACTCAGCAGTTGAAAGCATATTTATATCTTCCACTTTATTCATCCTTATGGGGAAATTGGCTACTTTTCAAATCGCCCCACTTGCTCCCCATGATGAACACAGACACGTATACAGGTGAGTGCACGTTTTGGTGAGTGCTCAGACAGCAGGGCTAACCAGTATCCAGCTCCCTGGAGCAATCAAGACTAAGGGCCTTGCTCGAGGACCTAATGGTGACATCACTGTGTCGTCTCCGGACGATGACCTACCAATCACAGGCACTGAGTCCTATCCTGCGAAGTATACAGCCCCAGTAGAGCTGGTACGGTGACTAACCTGCCGATTCTGTGTCTTTCGCATGGTGACCCAGTCTGTGATCGTGAAGAGCGTGGAGAGGAACGCCCTGAGTATGTACGAGGCCAGGAAGTTCCTGCTGGGTCTGGAGAGCAGCGGCGTGTCTGTTCTCCCCGGCGGAGGAGGCGGCTGCGGAGCAGGGAGTCCCCCTGCAGTCATCTGCCCTGTGGGCCTCGACATTCTGGCCTCAGCGGGTCTGGGGCTCAGCGGCCTGGGTAAGAAGGATGACCCTGACCGCGACCCTGACCGTGACCCTGACTGTGACCCTGTGGCTCAGCTGCTCTCCCAGGCAACTGGCTGTAGACTCCAGCCTCGTGTCTCCTTCAGTGTTTAATAAGCAACTGCGTTTGAAATGTGACAGCTTAAGCCCGACTGAAGCACGTGGCTCTGATCCCCGTGAACCCACTGCCCCCTGGGCAATATGTGTGCTCCTGAGTCCAAAGCCCCCAGTAACTGCGGTGGCCTCTTCCAGATTGCAGCCTGCCGCGCCAAAGCAATCCGAGCCATATTTTTAGATTTAAATGTGCATTTGCTGCCCACAATCCAGAATTTAGTTTTTTTTTTGTTGTATCTGTGTGAATATATGAAGTGAAAGGCTTGGAGCCGGTAGTGGTACGTAATGTTTTCAGGGGTTAAGACGACATCGGCATGTGTGTTTTTAAGGCCTTCTAGGCCCCACAGCCGCCTCCCTGAGCGGTAGCTCCGCCCCCAACACGCTGCTGAATGCCCTGAACAGCTCGGTGAGCCCCTTGCAGCCCCCCAACACCGGTGCCCCCGCCCTTGGCTCTGGAGGACCCACCGCCGGCCCGGTTTTGTGGCCCAGCTCACTCACCAGCCCGTCCAGCGCTCCGGGTGAGGACGCCTTCGCGGTGCTGGGGTCCTGCTGACCCCGTGACTTCGTCTCGCGGAAACGGGGAGGGAGGGGGAGGGTAGTTGTGAGTGACACAGGAACAGGAAGCAAGAGTCAAACAGCCAGTAAAGACGCACTGGCAGGTCACATGCTCGGGGCACATTTTTTTCGCTCGTTTCCCAGCTCGTTTTCGGTTCTCTAGACATACTCTGACAGGTCCTGTGTCGGTCTCAGGATTCTCGTCGCCGCTGATGATTCACCCAGCAACGCAGGCCACCCTCACCAGCATCCTCCTGTCCGGGGTTCAGGGCTACGCCCACAGCACCCCGTCTCCACCCCCGGGGCTGGCCCCCATAGATGCGAAGGTCAATGGGGTTACGGACTGCGGCAAGACTGCCTCCTCCCTCAACGGTCATGTGAAGGTGCCCGTGCGTCTCTTTCAACGTGCTGCAAGGCTGATGTATTGCTGCTGCTCTTATTGGTTTGTTCATTGTACTGCATCCAAGCGTTATTAGCATAAGTGCCCTGATTTCAGGCCAATGTAGATTTTTTTTTTCGAAAAGAAGGAAAACTGGCAGTCACCAGCTACTCACAGAAAAGGAAAAGCCCTTAAGCCTACAGCTGGGCTAAAGTCAGCTCACAGTGGGGTTAAACCAGGTCTTAGTGGGTCTAAATGCTAAATCAGGTTCCAGTGGACATAAGTCCAACCACAGTGGGTCCAAGTCCAACCACAGCAAGTCTAATCCATGTCACAGTGGGTCTAAGTCCACTAGTCTGGTTAAATCGTCTTGCAGCAGGCCTAAGTCTGATGGTAGTGTGGTTAAATCTGATAACATTGTTGATAAACTAGGTCATTACGGGGTTAATCCAGTTCAAACTGGGCCAAAGCTTGATCACAGCAGAGCTAAGCTGCCTTGCATTGAACCGAAGTCTGACCACAGTGGACCTAAGTGAGATCATAGCTGGAGTAACACACAATGTCTCTGTATAATAAGTACATGCGCATAACATAGTGGGGATATGACAACAATACCCCAACAATAACAATAACCCAGGTCCTGCAATAGCTGCACCCAGCATCTTGTGGTGCCGTCAAACTTTCCCTTAAACATGAATAACAAGATAAAGTAATAAAGTCAATGTGGGCCAGGTTAAGCTGGTCACTGCCTGTTCCACATTACACCTTTTATCGTAATGCTGTGTTGTTCTGCTACTCCTTTAATAACTCTCAGTCCTCAAGTCTCCAGGCAGGCCACCCCGGCATACCTGTTACGAGGGGTACAGCTGGTTTAGTCTTGGTTATATAAACTTTGTAATGCTCAGGGCGGTCACAAAAGGAATCGGCTCACCAGCCTGGGAATGTTTTAGGCGTGAATTTTCTCTTGAAGGATTGCTGTTATTCTGCTTGAGGTCACGATCATCTGACTCTCGTCTTTGTCTCAAGAGCTTGGAAAAACAAAAGGGGAGGGGAAGCCCAGAATCCCGGCTGCGTTTCGCGATGCGTCCAACAGCTCATTGCTGCATTAACCCGTGTCTATCTGTCTCCCTCCCGCCTGCCCGCCCGCATGTGCGTGCAGCACCCCAGCTCAGTCTACAGCCGCATGTCGGCCTCGTCGCTGGCCGAGAAGGTGCTGAGTGCCAAGCACGGAGATTCCGTAAAGGACACTGGTGGCCATTGTCCCGCCGAGTCTCTCTCAAGCAAGTCCAGCCCAGATGAAGGTACAGGCCCGTAGAAGATAGCTTAGATTGTCTCCAAAGGGCTGTCTGAATGCCCTAATATTTATAAATGATCTCTCTTGGGCTGGGTGTGGCTGTTTTTTTACTGCTTTGCCGGTTGAGTGAGATGATCAGTCAGACGCGGCTTGGCTCCGTCATTTCATCCCGCCGTGCGCTGCTTGTTTGACTTGGCTCCGCCAGTGTGAGATCGTCAGATGTTCAGGCGAGGAGTTAATCAAACGCGATACCCGGAGAACAGGCTGGCTAGCCAAAGCAGCTTACGCTAAATTCTTTCCCGCTGAGGCGAGAGTCCCAACCCTGCCTTGCTCTCCCGACTTACCGGGGTCCGCTGTCGGAAATATCCGCGCGGCCAGAAGCCGACTGAAACGGCCAATGCCCGCTTTGCGTTCCAGGGTCCAATGACGCGTTCGTGGAGGTGGGCATGCCGCGGAGCCCCTCCCACTCCGCCAACAGCAGTGAGCTCAAGCAAATGCTGTCGTCCTGCAAGACGCCGTCGGCCGGCAAGCGCCAAGCCGTGGAGCTCCTGCAAGGCACCAAGAACTCCCACCTTCAGTACGTCTCCCCAAGGCCGCCCCGGGCACACCACCAATGGGCCAGATGTTTACGTTTACGCTACTTTTATTTAGCAGATGCTTTCGTCTAGAGCAATGTGTTCTAATCCGGTCCACGTTCTGGAGTAAGAGTGGTGTAAGGTACTGCAAGTATTGCTGGGTGTCATTATTATAACAGGTCACATTATTATGATTAAGACCAATATCCCAGGGTTTTCCGATGCTGCTTCTGCCGAAACTAGCTGATCTTTGTTCAAACCATGCATTTCTTAATTGCACCGATCGGACGAGCAAATATGACAAGCAAAAGGCCCATTAAAAATGTATGAGCTGCTAGCTGCCTCAACAGGTCCTCAGTTTTTAACTGACAGTATTTATCCTGTATAAATCAGTCTGAATCATCATTAGGCAACAGTTATTTAATTAACAGCCCTATTTAATAGCTAATTTACACGCAAATATCCGTGAAAACATAGCTTTGTTAAATCACAGTCAAAATCTTAAGTCTGACTTAAACGTTTGCAGTAAGCGCCCGCATGTCGCGATGGGGATCCCTCCGGGTAAACCTGGATTCCCCGCCAAAAACACGCAGAGGTTATCTGGAGATGCCAAGCTGCCCGTAGGCGTGCACATGCGAGCGTGCCCTGCAACGGGTTGGCGCGCCATCCTGGGTTATTCCCTGCCTTGCACCTGTAACTTTTTATTCCCCCCCACAGCGGTGTATTTTCCCATGATGCATCTGGCTGCTCAGCAGTCCCAGCTGAAGCTGATTACTGATCTGTGTTGCTTATCACAACACTCCATACTGCCCTTCCTGCCAGTGAGCAGTCCGCTTGGCAGGAACCATACCAGTAAACACCCGGCTGAACAAACAGCCGTTTATTAACATCAGTCAGCTTTGCAGCCTTTTCCACATTATGCTGCCTGTTCATCAAAAACAAAAAACCAGAAGCATAATGTTCATCCTCTCTCTTCTTGTGAAGGTAGCTCTACTTGTATCCGTTTCACTTTTTGTTCTTTTTGTTTTTCTGTTTTGTTGATCTTTTGGTACAATAATATTATTTGAATTTGTACACATACAGCAAATGTATGGAATGTTGCAGAGAGTGTCAGAAGGCATCAGGACTGAGAGTTAGGCCCTTTATGGGTGTGATTTGTTTACCCAGTTAAGAGACTTGCTGTCAGATCTGAGGGAACATTAGAAGGATCCCTGAAAACCTGGGTGTGGTGCTGTCAGGCCAGCGTGTTCCAGGTTGGACATGAGCTCAGCACTGAGACTGCTTTTCCTTACCTCGCTGGTTCCAGTTTGGGCTTTCGTGGTAGTTTCCAGTAAGAGGTCCGGAAAGTTCCCTGCTCACTCCTTTATATTTTCCAGCAAAGAGGCAGACGTCGTACTGCTGCATTGTAGCTTTCCTAGGATGGAAACAAACACGAGTCACGTTAGCACGAAGGACTCTTAGCTTTGCCGTTTTGGTTGAAGAAGCTCTGAAAAAGATATTTTAAGGGGCTACAGTTTGTTCCTGGAAGACATATAAGGCGGCATGTGGCCATAAGGCTACATAAAGCAGACCGTTAACAGTGTAGCATGTGTTCCCCCTCAAAGCGCTAACGTCTCATTCTTCCACCAGCTCAGATTGCCTGCTCTCAGATTCAGACTCGAGTGCCTCCGAGGGCCCTGTGGCGGACAAACGGGCCCCGGGCAGCGAGCGGGCGGCCGAGAGGGCGGCCCAGCAGAACTCCGAGAGGATTCGCTTGGCTCCGCAAACCTCCTTCGCTAACATGCAGGTACTTCCCGTGAGCCAGGTCTCCATTGAAGAAACTCACGTATGCGGAAGAAACTCTCTTAATCCATGGGGAGACATTTTCGAGAAGTTTTCTGTCGACTTGTAACGAGTGAGCGTTAGAAAATGAATGGAAGTCCTTCGTTGGATTGCATGAGGACCTATTGAGTCTTAGTTCCCACTAGTGTAACATATGATGAGGAAGCCTGACTTAAGTTAAAGGTGGTCTGATCTCAAATACATCAATCCATCGTGTGCTGTAAGAAGCTGCTGAGGAACTTCTGCATCTGTTTTTTGCCGACATTAATAAAAAATGTATTATTTTTTTTTGTTAATGCCGACAGAATGTGTCCCCTCCATAACTGTAACATTGAAAAATGGACATGAGGGATGTTACTAACAAATCATTTTATTTGTTGTTTTTTTTTTTTTTCTTTTCTCCTCCCCAGAAACTAAAGATTTAGGATTTTGTTATTAGTTTATAATCTGTTTATAAGGTTTTTTTTTTTTTTTTTGGTCTGTGCTAACCAATCATTTGTTGGAATGAAGTGAGTGTCAATGAACGATGACCAGCAAAGACAGAAATGCAGGATTGTGTGTGTGAGGAACATCCTGTCTCCGAATGGCCTCCTCCAGGGAGCCTCTCTTGCATATCTCAGCTGCTTTTCTCATGACTTCATTCCCAGCCGTTTTGAGGAACACGCGCTGTTCACGCTTTGAGCTTTTACAGACCGAAACGTCACCAAGGGATGAATAAAAAAAAAAAAAAACTGACAGAATTGGACGTGACAGAGATAAGGTTTAGTCTGAATCGCTCGGTGCTGGAAGCAAGAAGCTGTTGCTGATTTCAAAGACCAGGCCCTTTGTATTGCGGAAACATCTCTCTTTCTTTTTTTTCCAGGCATTTGATTATGAGCAGAAAAAGCTGTTGGCAACAAAAGGTAGGAGGAGATTTCACAATATCACAATTCACCCTGCACTTCAAATTCAGCATACTATCTTCGTGTCAACATTCTAAGAGGAATTTTTCTACCACTTTATTAAAATATATAAACGGCTAACAGGAATGGTAACAAATGATGATATCCAGTGTGTTTAGTTTACTATGTTGGCTACGAATGGAGCAATACTACTGTCCGAAATGAGAAAATCTTGCTTGGCTTACTTTGGTATGTCATTATCTCTCTATTTCTGATTTACAGTAAACATCAGGCCTATAATAAAAGATTTCCTAACTACTTACTTGTTGTGGCTTCTAACTTTCTCACTGCCTGACTCGGCCAATGAGCTTGCTGATGAAAACCTATTATTAGACAACCCAGATCAAAGGTGCGGCATGAGATGCCAGGACAGACTTGCTTACTTGGCACTATTGCCAGGCTGTACTTGCCAAGGGCTCGGATCGCGTTACTATGCATCTGTGATTTTATGTCCGGCTTACCCCGATTGGATGGTTGCGTTTCCTTTCAGCCATGCTGAAGAAGCCGGTGGTGACCGAGGTCCGGACGCCCACCAACACGTGGAGCGGACTTGGCTTCTCGAAATCCATGCCGGCCGAGACCATCAAGGAGCTCCGGCGAGCCAACCACGTGGCCTACAAGCCGAGCATGTCTACCACCTACGAGGTGAACCGCCAAGCATGACCAGCTTTGGCTGCTACTTGTCTTTATCTGGTGCATTTTGCACAGCGTAACTTTTTGCACTTTGCGCCGATATGTGTTTATTTTGTTTATCCAACTAATTAAATGGGATACATTTCATTTAGAGGCACAACATTGTATGATGTGTGAAGTGTAGTCGCATGACAGCAGGACACGGACCGTCAGCAGTTCCTTAAATGTTACTTTGCCCACTGACCAAAGTTCTGCGGATTTCATACAGGGCCTCCTGTTATACGCCCCCAGACCACTTTGTCAAGGTGTTCTTCATTATTCTAGGGTTCCCCTCTGTCCCTCTCCCGGTCCAACAGCCGTGAGGGCATCTGCAGTGGCAGCGACTCGGATAACTGGAGGGAGAGGAACGGCGGAGGCCTTCCCGGTCCTTCCGAGTTTTCCCCAGCCATCAGTCCCAAAAGGAAGCAAAATAAATCAGGTTCCTCCTCCCCCGCCTCCTTCTCCCCTTGTTGTCTGCCAGTTTCCCTGCTCGCCGTCTGTGTAAATGTCGCCCTGCTTTCATCATATCTGTCTGGGTGCCGGGCTGCTGATGTCACTCCGGGCGTGTCCTCTGCCTACCTCCCTAAGCGCCCGCTTGCCTGTCTCCTTGCTCGTCTCTGTGACTGCCTCCCTGTCTTATCTCTCTCCCTGTTATATCTCTTTTGCCCGCCTGCCTGCCCGTCTGTCTGCCAGCCTGCCCATCACTGTCTGCCTGTCTGCTTATCGGCATCAGCTGAGACAGGCCCCTCCCACCCACTGGCCCCACGGTACCGCCATTTATGAACTGAATTGCCAGGTTTTTTTGCGGACCCAGGGGGCTTCATTATGTCTGCTTGCTTTTAACTGGAAACATTTTTTTATTAATTCACCTCTGAGCCATAAAAGAAACAACGTCAGTAAGTTTTGGCTGATGGACCTTTTCGAGACTCAGTATTATAATGCGGAAATGCAGTGGTCTCTTAATAAAAGCTCTGCATGTGAAGTTAGCTTTCTCTGGGTGGAACTGCAGGCGGTGCTGAGACTGCTGCAGTCAGCAGTCCGAGCTGGAGGAGCATGAAAGTCTGGCGAGCCGATACCTCGGTCCACGTGGGTGGAGGAGGTCTGAAATTCCACAGTCGTAAATCCAACTCTGTGCTCGTCTATTTTGCCTTACAGTGGAGCACTATCTAAGCAGCAGTAACTACATGGACTGTATATCATCGATGACGGGCAGCAACGGGTGCAACCTCAACATCTCCTTCAAAGGCTCGGACCTCCCCGAACTGTTCAGCAAGCTGGGATTGGGGAAGTACACTGACGTTTTTCAGCAGCAGGAGGTACGTTCTTTTACGGTATTGACACCAAGGTGGATGGAATCATACTGTATAAGGAGCACAGAGTCTCCTGCCATGTGGAACCTTCATACTGTCTTTCACATCAGCAACATTCTCATCTGATATCCCAACAAATGGTGTTACCCGATGGTATCATTTATTAAAAAGTATATTTATTGCTGTAGAATAAAGAACTGTAAGAAAAGGCAACACTTTCGGTCACCATCTGTCTCAGTTATGTTTACTGAAGATATTTCCACAGTATGAACTCTAGAGATGAGTTAACCTCTTAACGACTGATCCTAATTTAAACCTGTCTTGTATACCATGATATATATGCTATATTTCTGGGCTATTCAAATCATGGTCCTCAAGGGCGAAGCACCGTTGATTTTCCATTTTACCTTTTATCCATGAGCCTGGTGTGAGGCCACTGTGGCCAATCAGAATTAGTAATTATTTAACTTCCTGGGAGGGCTGAAAACAAGGCCTGGATTTGGAATTGACGACCAGATTTGAAGAGCCTCGCATATGATATAGCAAGCAACGTCCTTCACCTTTTGCACACCAAGGTGTTATTTTCAGTTGATGCTCTTTCATCAAAGGAAATTCATTCTTTGGTGCAGATTGACCTGCAGACGTTCCTCACCTTGACGGACCAGGACCTGAAGGAGCTTGGCATTACTACGTTCGGAGCCCGGAGGAAGATGCTCTTGGCCATCTCAGGTGACTCCCTCCCAGCCTTCCCAGTCACTTAGCATACCCTGCTGTCTTTGATGTTGGCTGATCTGGGTCACATGATACTCTGCTACCGCCAGACGTGAAGTGAGCCAGTATGAAAACAGCTTAAGCTGTCATCATCCTACAGTGGAATAGGGTCCCTGACGGCCCGTGTCGTGGTGTGTGCTTCCTGATCCTGATCCAGCAGTGTAAGCTCCTGCGGTTTTTCGCTGCACAGAGCAGTTTGTCAAAGCTCCATCGCGTGGTCGAGTAGATGTCGAGTTCACAAGCAGCTTCAAAAAGCTTCTGTCCGCTGTGCTCCCTCCAGGATCATTTAAGCAAATCTACATAGCTCTCTAACCAGCATCGTTGGGAATTCAGAAACTACGCTTTTAGGTTAACTTGGGTCTCATTTTTTTGTGTGTGTGTGTTTGTTTTAAGTGTGCATTTTCGGCAAACAAATGTTCCGCATGCACTGCTCTCTGCAGACGCCATGGGGGTGAAGGGCAGTCTTCTACAGGCCGGAAACGGATGAGACCACATGTTTATTCCTCCAGAACACTTATCTCCTGTAATCTCTACAGATGGAATCTGGACCTCCGATCGGAATATCATCCCCCACCCTACCATCTTCATAAAAACACAAAGAAATGTCCACCCTGCTTAATTCAAATCTGCTTTCTGTACTTTTTCCAAAAAGTAGACTTTAATAAACACAGGACTGCCCTTCTCAAATGCAAACCCCTTTAAAAGTCTAATAGAATCTCATATCGTATTTATTCTGGCAAGGCTTGAAGCTCATGCTTAAGACCTGCCAGAAGAAAGATATAGACATCCTGTGATTAATACTGGAGGGATTATAATCCATTTTCTCATGGTTTTTAGCGCATTGAGTTTCCAGTTCATTTTGTTCCACCTGCCCTCAGTCACTTATGCTCACTGATGGATGGCGCATCAGTAGCTTCCGAGAAATTCCTTTGGAACGTCTGTCAGTTGTCAAGCCAAGGTGCTCTGTGATGTCAACAAACTTAGAATTGGGGTTATATAAGACCGAGACAAGACTATATGGGAGTTTATCAATACCAAGAACACAAGGAACATATGTTCCTGGCAAGAGCATTCTTGCTAACTTGCATCCCAAGAACGAACTTGGGACGAAATGAATCATGGGATTGTTCTCGCTGGCGAAGATGCAGCCGGTGCAGCCTTGGTATTTTGTCCTGCGCAAGAAAGACATTCGGGATTTATTTTTTATTTTTTTACCGTCCTCTGTACTTCTGTTCTTGAGTACTGGCAATAGAAGATGGCGACAAACAAGTACACGAGAATGGTCTAGCATACATATTGATAAACATCCGATATCTTGCCGTTTAAGAATTTGTGTTAAAGCTATGAGGGAGATAAGATTATTTAAAAATTGCTGTCTGATTTTATATTTTTTAGAACTGAATAAGAACAGAAGAAAACTTTTCGAGCCGCCAAACATCCGTTCCTCCTTCCTGGAGGGCGGAGCCAGCGGACGCCTGCCTCGCCAGTACCACTCGGACATTGCCAGCGTGAGCGGCCGGTGGTAGGTCCCCGGGCGGGGAACGGGGTATAGGGCGGGTGGAAGGAAGGATGCAGTGGCCCATCTCCGCCCGAGCCCCCGAGGACAACCCCTGCCTGTATCAGAAACCACTCGCTCAGAGTCAGGAACACGTGGACCAAAGCCAAAAGTGCCAAACAGAGACGTGGCAGCGCCTAAGCCTGTCATTCATGAAGAGAGACCATGGTACCCTGTCTGAGACTGTCCCTCGTCTACAGAGGCTTCAACTGTTGTGAAGGAATAAAAGAATTCATGCACTGTCGTATCTTTGAAGGAATAGGCAGATTGCTTAGTGAAAAATCTTTTTGATACTATTTATGTGTAATCTTAGTTTGTTGTTGTATCATTCCTGTGCACTTTAAGAATGCTATATTCTTTTGCCTGTGGATGCATATTTTTGTAATCTGCATACCTATGTACATGTATACATTCAGCACTTACTTGGGTACCAAGCCAAAATGTAAGCACATTGTGTGGTTAAAAGGTGAAGATGAAGACGATGATGATGATGAGTGGGGTGAAGCAGCATCACGGCCAGGTGAGCAGGGACATGATTATATGAGCAAATTGTTTCCCATGGTTCGTGGAACTGATCCAGTGTTTGGTCCTTCGCTTACGTCACGTGTGCTGCATCTTATGCTCTCCATGTATAATTTTAAAAGCCTAATCTTGTTTTCTCCCTATTTTTTTAACCTCAGTGTAACCTCCGTTCATTTTTATTAATGCTTTCATTCTTTTGGTTCCACTTGTGTCCTTTAATAATTGCAGCAGGCAGATTTCTTAAAATCCAGTAAAGTGCTGGATTTTGAAGGGGTGTGGGGGTGTCACCCCCACCCTGACTCATCCCCTGTTTCTGGGGTCTGACCACCGCTGCATTACTGCAGCCCTCTGGCTCACACACACACACACACACACCCACATATACACACACACACACTTTTGTGGTTTACGTAGATGGACTGGAATTCTGTTTCCTGGGGGAAAATAAAATAGGGCCAAAAGTTTTTCTCCTGAAGGGTTTTCGTTGCCTTGTGTTGTGCAAACCTTTTCGCCTCATTGTTGGTTTTTTTTTTTTTTTTGTTACTTTTTTTTTTCCATGACACAGTCTTCCAGCTGAGTGTGAAAACTGCGTTTAACAGTGCCCCCCAGAGAGCCACAAGCTCAGTGCGCCGGTTCAACGCGACGCATGCAAATCGACTGAAAAAGCACCATGCGCTTCTCGCCGGGGAAAGAAACTGAACAAATTTACAACTGATACATTTACGAAGGATGCTGATATTAAACTGTGAAAAATACTAATGGGGCTATTTTCCAGTTGAAGGCCACGGAGTGCGTATTTTTGATAATTCGGCGGAGGTGAGCTGTGTAGCTTTCTCAGAGGCAGACGTCGAGGAAAAGTAAACTTTGTTGCAGTCAAAAAGGGGTTACATTTTTCGTTTTATGTAAAGTTCAAAAACTGATACTTGCTACTAGCATATGCAATATTCCTGTACATGTAGTATAACCATGTGTATATTATTATATTGTTGAATTTGTCCTTTTTGTGTAAGAGGTACGTACAGTTTTGTAATAATTGCACAACAAAGGAAGAATGACATATTAGCATTATTTTTTTTCTAGTTTTGTTATTCAGTTTGAAAGGACGGATAGTCTGCCGTAAATGGTCCGATTTTTCTCTCATAAGTGGTCATTGCTGGTACTCCCGTTTTATATTTGTTGTTTGTAATGAAGGACACCGGACAGCGTCATATATAAAACCAGTTTCAACAGATCCTCCCCATTGTGTGTGGAGCCCAGGACACATCAATGGAATCATTTCAATGTGATGGACTATGCAAGAAAAATAAATGCAGCTGTACCACGCAATTTAATGTAAAAGTCTGCAATAAGGTACATTTGCATGTCTTGGGAGCATCGACTCCAAAATTCATTAATGCTTTTCTCCTGCGGCATTTCCGCAGCTTTTGTGTTCGACCTTTAAAATGGTCCATCGAGTGCGAAAATTGTCCGCGTTCCACCGTTTATGAACGGGGAGCTGTGATTTCTTTTCGTACGCTTCATGATTCCCAGGAAGAAGAAAGAGAGGAAAAGAAAAAACCTTTAAGTCTTTTTTTAGACGTGGCCTTTTATCACGCCAAGCAGTATTCAGCAGGTTAGATGCGACCGAAAAGGACTTCCTGTTCACAAAGGGACGGGTTGAGGTACAGGGCTGTAGAAAAGGAAGCACTGGAAATGACAAATTCCTATGTTGACTAAATGGAATGTGGCAACGTTACGTCTCAATATTGCCTTTGAAAATTGATTATGCACAATACAGTGTTGGAATCAGTAGCAAAGCAAGCATTAGTTGGCCAGTGCCTTATGGATGATTTTTTTAAAAAATATCTGTATATGTAACACAGAAAAAAAAGCTGTATTTTGTGATGTCTGTACTTTTAAAATGAAGACGACATTTTGTGTAATAAGCAAAAATCTGTTTAATGCATTCTATACCAATCGGAGGCCTTGTTACAAAATAATAAATATATGTAAACACTAGATCCCACTCTCCCTTGTCCTGCTGTGTCTATTCCTTACATGTCTGTTGACTTCCCAGGATGCACTGGATTGGTTCTCTGTTGCAGCCTCATTACTGAAAATGTGCTGTGCGTCTTCATACTGTTTATTACGACCTATATTAGACAGGAAGTGGTATTTTTCCGTAAATATGAATGTGCAGCTAGCAATCAAAAGAGAAAAAATAATCAGCTTAAAACATCTTTCTGTGGATGCCGAAGAACTAATATGAAGGTTGTAAAATGTTTTTCTCTGCGCTTGGGAAGTTTCATCAGTTTGACTATCATTCCGTAGAAGCATCAGGACATTGCGTGTTGGTAAAATGACAGTTTCATGCGTTTGGAAAACACTTGGGTAATTCAAAATAATCACTTGAAATGTCAGTCCAAAGCCAACATGTCCACTAATCTTGGGTTTCTCAAATTCTCAAAGCCTCGGCAAAGGAATCCACTGGAACTGTTTTTGGAGAGTTGCATTTCATCATTATATTTTACTGAATTTTGGGATTAAAATCAGAAAATGGCAGCCTCCCTTAAATGTATTTTAGGCTTAAATGAGATTAACTGGAATTCTAGCCTAAATGAATATTACATCACAATATACATTCTAGAGTTTCCATGTTACTTGTGTTTTTCATGGTTATTTTCACTTATTTAATGAATCATATTAGTAGTTTTGAGTAAGATGATTCATTTGAAATATGGACCATTTTTGCGTGTGTCTGTCTCTTCCCTGCAATGGACTGGCATCCCCTCCAGGATGCTCACCTGTCCTGTGCCCTATGCTGAGATAGGCTACATTCCTCTCCATGACCCTGTACTAAATAAGTGAATGGCTGGATAGATAATTTATTAAGAGTCTTGTAAGGGGACTGGCAGACAACCCTCCAGGAATGCTAGAGGTGAAAAACAAAAATACAATACCTATTGAAAACCTACATTCAGTTAAAATAAAATTAAAAAAACTGAAAAAAGTTGCATAGTTTTCAGTAACAGTAAGTAGTTAATAGAGGCATAATGTTTTTTGTGTGTGACAGATTATTAGACATAGTTTTGCCCATCAACGAATAACCGATCAAAAAAATTATTAAAAGTATCTTTCCAAATAAGAAGTATTTTGTTTGGTATGTGTACCGATAACTAACGAAATCGTATCTTGTATTTTATATTATACGCTGCTTATGTCATACCTCCAAATCATACCGAACAACAATTTTTTTTCAGTTCCTTTTGGTTTTTCAATTTGTTTACTGTGTAAAGGCTGAAACATTCAAGCTTTTTTCCGCAAAATCTTTCCAAGCTTATATGTCTGTTTTCCTGGGTTGTATAGATTAAAAATGAGGTTCTTTGACCAGCATTGTGGCTTGTGGTGAATGCTGAAAAAAATATTTTAAAGAATGCAATAAGTTAAATTTTTCCTGTTTTATTTTTCCCCTCATGAGCCCCTGCCTCTTTCGAGTTTTTGTAGAACTGCCACATTTTCAGGCCTAGAGGCGCTTAGGCCTGGAACACACCATATGGCCTGCAAGGTCAACGCTCTGAGCCGAATGCTTTGGTAGAAACTTAAGATTGAGTCTGGGGAAGTCTGGGACATGATTTGGATGGTTAAGGCCGCTAATTGTTGGGAAGCTAACAGTCTATGCGTCGAGGAAGTCTGAAATATGTATTTCCCTGCTTTTCACTGAATCTGTTTGACATTATGAAACAACCGTCTCAGTCTAACGAAAACAGCGGATTTATTGAGTGCGGGAATTCGGTTTTATTCCTGTGTCTTCATGCAGAGGAAACCAGCCTCTTGCCAATAACCATTTAAACTGTTGAACTTTCCTATGAATAAATGAGCTGTGTTACTGTCTCAACCAGAAGTTTTATTATTTTAGGGTAATAATTATACCTACAGTCATTTCGGCCACCTTGACCCTATGCTAGGTAAGTGGTTATGGAAAATTGATGGATGAACAGTTAATGCAACAGTGTAAATCAACCTTGCCGGTATAACTCCATTTGTAGGTCACCAAGGGGTTTGGGGTGGTCGTTATTTCATTCGTCAGTAAATTTGTGGACCCAAAAGGTAGGGGAAAACTGCCCGATCCCTTTAGAGAGAGTAAAGTAAAGTGTAAAGCAGGGGTGGGGAACCTGTTCCATGGAGGGCCGTAAACAGTGGGTCTCCCATATTGGAGTTGAGAACCAGTTTTATTATTGGCTGATCGAGAGGCCATCCCAAAAACCTGCACCCACACCGGCCCTCCATGGAACAGGTTCCCCACCCCTGGTGTTAAAGTATTGTTTAAATCAATTACATCATAGCTGGATCTTGGCTGAATCGTGTGCCGTGTTCTCATGCTAGCTTGCGCTGTTCAAACCAATGGTGATAAACTTCATTCATTGTGCTGGGCTATCATCGAGTGCTGTGATTGGTAGAAAAGCACAGGAAAGCCAGGGCTCATCAGAGAAGCGGCGTACCATTCTCTGTGAGGACCGCTATTTTGGAGAGATCCACATTGAGGCTTACAGAGCAACCAGCCCATCCAGCTGGCTCATTTTTTTTCGTTTATATCTATGTTTTATGTTGGACTTGCTACAGGTGTCCATTGCTCCTTTTTAAGATTGGATTTCCCCGATGGATGAGGGACAACAGTGTGAATTGTACCCCCTCACTGTCTCTGAATCGTCCACATGGAATCAGTGGACATCTCCATAAAAATAGCTGCGTATTTTTACTGGTGGCATCACAGCTGGAACTTACCAACATCCTAGCACTACACCACCTGCATTCTGCACCTCTTGATCACTAGAACCTATTCAAGGCTTCCCAGCATGCTGCTGTTCATGTGATTTGGGAAATGTATAAAAAAAAAACATAGGTCATATGAGCTCATGTTCCTCACAAGAATATGTTGTTCAGTTTTATGCCAGATTGATATGAACCTGATACTGATTAGCCTTAGAAGACAGAACAGCCATCTAAAGCTAAATGAAGGGGAGATGTAATCTTCCTTTTTGGTTTATAGATAGCATTGAGCTGACATTGCTTAGTCAATGGGAAGTGGATTTGTCTCATGAGACTCCTGGTGACTCTGGTCCTCATTGTATCTCCCCAATAGACCAAGATGGTAGGCACCTTGATCAAAACTGCACTGAGCCAAGGGAAATAAACAGGAGTTTAAATTAGGCGATTAGTTGTTTAATTGTTAACACACCACAGCACACAGTGTGCAACAACAAAATGTGTCCTCTGCATTAAACCCATATGTGGGTTTCATGACAGCTAATTCAGCGCTCGGGGGTGATACCTTGGTCAGGGTACCTCAGTGGTGACTTGCTGGTGGGGGATTCAAACCTACAATCTTTCGATTACAAGTGCGCTTCACCTAACCATCAAGCCACCACTGCCCTTTGCACTACATGACCATCCCCTTCCCAAATAAGAAGAATGTGACAGCAAAAAAGCACAAATACTGTGTTCACTTCATAGCTCAAGGGTAAACTTTCCAATTCTAAATACTGACATAATATACAGACAGAAATTATACAGAGATATGTAGTATGTTACTCAAGTCTCTGACTCGTGAGATACAATGGTATGTGTTTTTATGGGAAATGAATGTCTTGCTCCCATAAAAACACATACCAGACCTAAAATTACCCTCATATACTAATGAAAGAGCATTAACTCATTCATGCCATATTAGCCACTTTAACAACTTTAAACCATTTAACCACAGAACCTTACTATGTTCAAAAATGTATAACTTTTACCAATCCATTCTCTAACCAACTAACTAAAACATACAAGTAAAAGGGGTAGTAAATTATTGCATGCAATGACATCACATTTTGAAATTAAAATATCAAATATAAAATGTGTATATTTTGTACCCTAATATACAGTTCTTTAAGAGTCCACAGCAACATTTTAAATTTGAATAATTTCTCAATTTATGGGTGTGCATCTGTGTAAAATATACATTCCTTCATAAACTCCAGCCTGGCTCTTCTCTGCTTGTCACTGATGAAGGGCTGCTTCCTTGCTTTATGGGTCTTCAGTCCTGCTTCTAGGAGCCTCTTATGAACTGTCCTAGCAGCGCATTTCACACCTGCACTTAATGTTTCCCATTCTTTTTGAAGGTCACTTGATGTCATCCTCTAATTCATGAGACACTATTGGGTATATTAATGGTCATCTCTGGCACTAGAAAAGTTCCTTCTGCCCTCTATAAAATATGGACTGGTCTCTTATTTTTTTTCCAGAGCTATGTATGATCAATGGATAATAAAAATACTGTAAATTCTGTGTACTATGTTCATGTTGTAGTAAACTACCAAAAGATTAACTGAACATTTTGGTTAATTAATATTTTACATTTTGGCTTCGACTGTATAATACATACACTATAGTTGGAGGTGGATGTCTTTGTGACTGTAATCCAGCTCACAGGAAACATGCTGTGAATAAATGACTTGAGAAACACTGAGAAAGAGTCGGTTGAAAAAAACTTAGTAATTT
Source organism: Brevimyrus niger (assembly GCA_015164015.2). Lineage (NCBI taxonomy): Eukaryota > Metazoa > Chordata > Actinopteri > Osteoglossiformes > Mormyridae > Brevimyrus > Brevimyrus niger. The sequence continues at coordinate 18,865 of JAABNY020003427.1, forward strand.
CCGACAAATCTGCACTGTTTCGCTCCTCTAAACAGAACAGCATCCTCTGACATTTTCTTTTGGCCAGAGCCAAGAGATGGACAAAAATGTTCATAATCCAGAGGAAATAAGCAGTCAATTAATGGTTTGTGGAACACGAGGACACAGTTATCCGTCTTTCAGGGCTGTTCCAAACACCAGACCCAAAACCCAAACCTATTTGGTATGAATTCCTTGTGGGAGAGTGCCACTATACTGTAGATTCTCGTAGAATTCAGATTGCTGATCCCAAGCTTCATTGTATTAATCATATCCTAGCCACAAATACTGGCTAAGGACACTAATATTTAATGGCACAATGTATGGTGTGAGAACTCTGAAACAGATTAAATTAATAGTAAGAAACGCCTGATACTATGACATTAAAGCAGGCGCATTGCCTGTTCTGGAAAGTCCACATAGACATTATAATATGATAAATACATCAACTGCATATGTTCCCAAGGCTCAAAGCAATCACAATATAACCTGCATTCAAGCATCTGCATATAAATAATCCATTTTATTTACTATTAAACATATCTATCAGTCTGGGCTCAGACAACACCTAGCAGTCAAACTAGAGTAAAAATACTAAAAGCTTCTTTCACTCCTGACTAAAATCCAGACACTTTCTGTTGCATGTTTAAATAAAAACCAAACGATTTATTCCATTGTTTGATAATAATGCTAAAATTAATTTCGATCACAGTGATATTTGTGTATTAAGCACTGAGTTCTGTCACACTGATATTTACCTTTATTTATTCAAAAGATATGTTTTTCCTACACAATATACAAGTGAGGAAAGTTCAAGGGCTCATTTAACTTCCATTCACTGGCATGAATATCTAACCTGTGCAGCTACACAACCGACCAACTCATCAATGTCATTTTACCTACTGACAATGCCACTCCTTGCATTTTCTTTGGTCCAAATGTTTTTTTTAAATTTTTTATTACAGTACCATATATCACTGTTGCTATTCCTTGTTGGGCTTGTTAGCTTTACTTTTGTGTAACCAATTTATCAACAAAATACTTGTCCATTTTTCTGCTTTCCCTTCTGTTTTCCACTTGGGGCTATCTGGCCCTGAGCTAACAAATCATCAAATGGACCGGGAGCCTCAGCTTGCTGTAAGGTCTAAAGAAAGAAACCACATATTGATCTGCAGTACTGATACATTCATCTGCATTGGGCTCACAGACCCCTGCTTCCAGACACTGGGTCACCATGATTATTCACCCCCCCTCCCCCCAGTGATGCTGTCGGCCATACTTTGCATCTATTATTTGTATGAAGGTGCTTTTTGTTTGTGCTTGTATACACACTCATCTTTATCTGTGCTCTTTAAATACATCAACATATATATATACATATATATGTATATATATATTCCTTTTTCTATTAGCATTTTCAAATCACTGCTATGTGTTTTGTAGCAACTGTCCGGGAAAATGCGGCATAAAAATGTTTGATTGATCAGTTCTATTAAGGTTTCCATTTTGTTTTCGCGTAGACGATGATGCAATTCTTTGTTTTGTTTGTAAATGTCACTAGGGGGCACTAAAACACAAATGCATCTACCTTGTTGCCTTTAATATTTATGCTTGCTTTCTGTCTAAGCTTATAAATTATTTAGTATTCCTTCAAGTTTATTAATAGAATGCTCATTCAGTAAAGAATTTCAGATAGGAAGGTTCTTGGTGTCACCCTGACATCTCAGAAAAAAATACCGCGTATACGGTGTGCTTTGATATGGCCTCCTGGTGATTGGACAGATTATGTAAACTGGCAGTGGTTTTTATTGCGCCAACTAAAGTAATTAAAGTAAAGTAATTTAAAAGTAATTTCACTGTATTTTTCGACATGACGTTTTTAATTACTGCCCATTATAAGTAATCACAATACAAAAAAATCTACTGGAAAAAACATTATTTATTAACCATAAACTTCACAAAATGCTACATTTACAGTTGTTTGATAAACTCCCATGATAACATGATGATTATATCCCACATAATTTATTCTGTAATATATATTGCATGGCTCTACAAAACAATCATTGAATACTTTCTATAGTAGCCTAATACACATCGCTGTACATCAACCAGCTCGGACTTTCTGTAGTAACCTGTTGAACGACTGGGTACATCAGCCAACTTGTAATATTTCATACCGTGTCATATGGTATTACACACCATTCACTGCCTTAAATGCAGGCTTTGCCAACTCTCAGGCATCTGGCGTAACACTCACGATTTCAGAGTCTCGCTCACGCAAGAAATCTTACGGCAACTCTATATTATTCCAATATAAATCTAAAATTAGCAACATCAAAGGCATTGGAGTAGTCTGCAAACCCTACAAACTGTTTACAAGGTAATAAAACTGTTACATAGGCTACATGTGAATACGTGTGCAGACTTGTCTCGAATTGAAAATCTCACGCTAGACATCCTGACCAAAGCTGACAGGTGCCGTAGAATGAAAATTTGACTTTATCTCGACATGGCTGAAAAAGGAGAGTTCAGTACATGGAAATGACATACAGTAAAATCCAGTTATAACGGACGTCAAGGGATCTGGCAAAACACTCCGTTATATCCGGAGTTGCTGTGCAGAACACAACTACAGGACACCATTTACTCATGCCACACCCGAGCAGACAAACTTGTGGTATAGACTATTATATTGTGCATGTAGGAATCCAACTTTACCTGACCAGATGCGTGACTATTAATAGTCCCGACTACGTATCTGCACTGTATATCGCCGGTGTTGTCATAACATCCTACCTATCAAGACGTGCTATCGGGCCATTCTGCGCATGTGCAGTTCCACCATTTTGGGATTAGGCTTAGGTTTTAGGAGTTGGAGTTAGAGTTAAGGTTAAGGGGAGGGGAGGGGTATCGATTAGTACTACGGTAGGATGTTTTGATCAAGTAGGACGTTTTGTTAGAACACCGGGACCAGCGGACCTTGTCCGTTATAGACGATATTCCTTTATAAGCGAGTCCACTATAACGGGATTTTACCGTACCGCGAATGTCAAATACTGTTGTTCCCTCAAATACAAGTTACTGAATATGTAAAAGAAAAACGTAAAACAGGCGATTTTGAAATTCTTCAGCTTTAACCATGCCTCCAAAGTAACATATACCAGCCCACTTTCAAGCTCAATGGACATGCGCATTCGGACTTCAATGGTTCTGTAGGTTTTATGAAGAACGAAGCGGAGGACAACACTGAAAGTGGCCGACTGTGCTCGTAAGTGTGCCGTTCGAGGTTGTGACTGTAGTACCCTTCCCAAGGAACCGAAATATCAACAGGCATGGGGGATGTTTAACGGGTAAGTCAGGGGTACGTTTGCCAAAAGCTCCCGTTAATAACTTGCATAGTTAGAACCGTTCAGTTGAATGGTTCTAACTGTGTACTGTAAGTTGCTAACGTTGCTAGCAACTATGCTTTTGGGAAAACGTACCCTGTAGTTTAGCAGGTGTAGTGAACATTACGAAGTATGTGATACTGACATTGGTAAGATGCTTCTGTACTTCCTGTAACTTACTTTTCATTAGCTACACAAATATCTAATTGATACTGCAGTAAATAAAGAAAAAAATAAAGATAAAAATAGAGCTTCGAATTCTTCGAATTCACTACTAACAACACATTTACAGTACAAGCTGCTCGAGCTGTTTCGAGTTCTTGATAAAGCTTGCGTGAAGTAGCTCGTATCCTAAAATCATTTGTTGCGTGAGATTAAAATAATTTGCGTTCTTGTTGCAATGCTGAAAGCATTTGTGCTATCGTGGCTCGGGTGAAGTGTAACTATTAGGTATGTGTGGCAAATTGTTCCAGGAACATTAAATGACAGAACTTACCATGAGTCAGCCAGTTTCACCCTAGGGCCAAATTATACCATTGTAAATGGACAATTTAGAAAAGCAATGCATTCTATGGCACCTTTAAGGAACCTATTTTCTAGAATGGTCTGAAAAGAGGACCCGTTGCACCTTTAATGAGAATATGACATTCCTCATAACGAAGGGCACCATGCCATCTGTGACAGCGGCAGCTTGTTCATTTTGCAGATGAACTCCAAGCTCCAAATGTCTTATGTGGGATCTTTTCATGTCATGAAGCACAATTTCAGAAATGCGTCTATGACAGCAGCACGGCGTTGTACCAAGGCATCATGCTGAGCAGCAGGGCCCCAGAGCTCCTATTTCCCATTTGTTTATGTTTGCGTTGCTTTGCTAATATGAGTGCTGGCCAAATATGCAGTGTGACTGGCGAAGTATGAATCATTCCTGTTCAAGGAAACGTAAAAACAGCTGTGTGCCATGTGGGCTCTTTAATCCGAATTTTATCATGTTTTGTCTCACAAAATCACAGTGTCGGGGGTCATGTGATAAGAATTTCAAGTTAAAATTTGCTGTACCTCTCTTTCGGACGACAGAATTTTTCTGTCGGAAATGTAGCATTTTCTCCTAGATATCTCTGCAGATGTATTGTTTCAGCGTAGTTAAAAATAATGGTAAAGGAAGACCAAGTTCAACAGGCATTACTGGTGCTAAGCTAGACTTCTTTACTATGATTTAGCTTATTTCCTAACAATAAAAGTTAATAGTAAACGTAATTCAACTCCAGATACAATACAATCCAATAACCACTCCCAAATTAAGGGGAGCGGTGGGGGGGGAGCTGAGCTAAAGTCATTGTTGGAGCCTTATGTACAGCATCAAATAATACTGTAACAACCAGGAAAAAATTAGGGGTCCCAAATCCAGCCTTACCAACAACACTTCAAAAATCCCGCCAGTGTCTACACAACGCCTCAGACTCAACCAATCCAATGAGAGAAATCAAACCAGTCAACTAGACAAATAAGGAGGTAGAGGTAGATAGTTCAGGTCCAGAAAATAAAAATTCAGGCAAAGATTTTGTTTCAACCAACCACTTGAGTATAAAGAGTCACAGTCGTACAGTGCTGAACTCATGGGATTCCACCATCTAATCAAACCTAATGGATCAGAAACCTGGTGCCTGCCTAATCAAAATCAAGCAAAAGTGAACTTCGATATGTTTAATTCCTATACCCAGCCAACCAAAATAACTGAACTGTGCTTATGTAAACCAAAAAGTTATAATCTAAACCATTAATACTTCAGGAATTAACATAGTGGTGGGATGAATTTGTGAACCCATTTTAGCTCACTAGTGAGTTTGGCCTCCTGGTCATTGATATGTTGCACCTTCATATAGATTGGATTTTAATTGATTTCACCATTTGCAATGTATCAAATTTAGGTAGGACTCTTTAGTAGGACTCTTTAGTATTACTCTTCAGTATTTGTTTTGATTCGCTATCAAGGTATAATGTGTTTTATTTGAAAATTGGAAATGTTGGTTGAAAGGCATATTTCTGTTTGGTTATTTTGGATTGGCCACATTGTCTTATAAACCTAAAGTTTTAGATAAATATAGTAACATTTGCTGTCTTCTGGGCCTTGGCTCTCATTTATACTGCAATGGATTGGCGCCTCACTCTTGGTTGTTGTCTTATTTATAGAATATTGAGGGCTATTGGAAACATATAGCACGTAAACATTAACGCATTTATTTCCTTTACAGCACAAGTTTAACAGCCAAAGCACTACAATGTCTTACTCTAGCTTGTATCATCACTACCCTCCGCCTTCATGGTTGACATTCTTACGCAACCTTGTCCTTCTAGGGAGATAATCTGGCATGTCCGTGAGAGTGTGTAATCAAGGCATCGTTTCACAAAGCTGCAATACAGTGAAATCGTCTGTTATGCAACACAATAACCCAGCCTGTCTGGCAAGCATTCCACAGCCCCGATAGCCTGACTTTTTCCAGCACTGAGCTCAGAGAAGGTCATGATCCGAATAATGTCGTCCACTACATCTTCAGTCTAGTGTGGAAGGAGTTAAAAAAAAGCTCAATTGCTGTGCATCAGGGCTGATGCTATCAAATGGATCCCTCCCAAGGCCCTCTAAAGCCTACCAGAAATGCCAGAATATATAAATATACTGAAGCCATCTGAGTTTCATCTGATCTATGATCCAAAAACATGTGTTTCCATGTAATAAATTATTGACACACCATCTAGATAGGTGGGAATTCATTTTAAGTCTGGAATACCCAAACTGCTACACTTAAAATGCAAGACTTGTTTTAATTCAAAAGCGAGGTCCTATGTCTGTCTAGCGCAACTCAGAATCACTAAAGAACCCCGGTTGTGTAATCAGTGGGTGTGGCCTCCTTAGATTTCTAACAAACAAATGCAGTTTTGTTCTTAAAATCTGCGAAAAGGCTCTAGAAGGGACTGGATACTCAGGAAGAACATGGCAGCCGCGTCCGGTTGGCTCGGGGAATTGGGAAGGATGGCGTGGGCCACGCCACGCCCCTCACCGGCAGCTGCCCAGGCAGGCAGATTAGCATGAGGGACAGGCATTTAATCAGCTTCGTAAATGAGATGGGGGTGGGGGGGTGGGCTGCAGTCTGGCATACACACACAGACGCATGCACGCATGCACACACGTGACAAGCCGTGCCGTGTCGCAGCAGTGCAGCATGAGGCTGTGAGCATACTGAATGGCATTATGGCATCACATGTAAATACACAGACCCTCACAAAGAGCCCACACCTCTTTGGCAGTTACGGTGTGAGGCTTGCTTATAAATCTGTTCACGCCGGTTGTTTTGCAACAGATTGCTTTTTTTTCCTGTGGTGGTGTTTTTTGCCAACCCCCCCACCCCAGCAAACCTACAGCCATCTGCCGCTTTCAGTTCAAACTGGAGCCGGAAAGCCATAGTGGAGTAAGAGGGTACCGATATGAGAAAATTACCAGTGGAGCACATTAGGATGCAATCACGTGCAGACTAAATTGAAGCAGTAGAGGGAGGCAGTGGGGAGGAAGGGGGAGCCGTGCGGTAGACAGAAGAGAGATGGGAAAGCAGCAGACTACCATGGACAGGCCAGCCTGCCGTGCAGCGTCATTAGTCTCAGGGGGATTTGGCTGAAGGTCTCGTCCCAGGAGGCGGGGATTGCAGAAGTGACCCGTGACTCCACACTTTTCATCTGAACAGCAGCATCTCCAATGACAGTGCATTTGACACTGACTATTTTATGCCAAATGGCCATATGATGTGTGGTGCACCAATTTTGTAGAATTTTCATATATCAACATTTAATGCCAACACTATATCCTTAATATGAGATTCAGTGCAAAAGTTATATTAACAAATTCCATTATATGTATTTAGACTCTGCCCAAATATGGAATTCTTTTTATGTCAAATCTGGCCAGTTTTAATAATGGAGCTTGATATATACCCGAAATAAATATGACAAACTCATCTTTTGTGTTCTTTTGTCCCTGAAAACAACCCCTTCCTTTTTCATCATCAGTCGTAAGGATGAACTCTGAATGAACTTGTTATTCTTGCTCAATAAAACATCAGGTTTCAAGACAAATGACACACAATTCAGATGCCTCCACAAGGTTAAGGAATAGCAAGTTTAAATTATGTATCGACCACAAAAAAAAAATCTGATGGTGGGTGTATTAACAGTAAGAAAAAGACTGGAATCCATACCTGAGCATTTTATGCATGAAATGTGTGTCTTGATTTGTAGCCACTTTCACTTGGAAACATGAAAGCATAAGAAATATATATTTGGACAAAAATGAAAAATGGTTTTGACAGAACATAATCGGTGAATGTTCAACTGGGCACCAATCTACATTTTGCAAATATCCCAAGCATAATTTTATTGTGGAGATTGTTGGGTTTAAGTGGAGGTGATGTTCTCCTTATTATACACTAGATAGTAAATATTAAAGGGACATTAAAAATCCATAAGTGCCTGGTTACCACCATCTCAGGCAGCAAAGAAATTAACCTTGCATACTGGTTCCATGAGGTCACTCTGGGAACATGAATGATGCATGTCTCAGTCAAGGTAGTGCCATCAGGTCACGCTTCCAGGGTTAAAGGATTGACTTCACCCTCACTCCGTGTATTATTGTGTGTATGAGGTTTCTCGCCTCAGTTCAAAAATATGCATTTTGGCAAATTGCAATTTCTGAATTTATCGTAGTGTGTGCCCTGTGATGGACTGGTATGAGTTTCAGAGGTGTGTACTTGCCTTGTGTGCTGGAGTAGCATTCTGTCACAGTGGAACTTTATTCAGATTAGCAATTGAAAGATGGATAGTAGAAGCAATGGTGAGCTAAGAAGGTCAGATAATACAGACAGACAATAAATAAAATAGGAAAATGGGGAAATGGCAATTTGTAAAGAATAATTTGGCTCAAAAGATAAACACATTCTATGTTTATTCTGAAAACACTGGTTATAAAATTTGTTTGAAATTGTTGGTATTTTCCCATGTTCAGATGCTATACTTTAGTCACCAAGATTTTGCAAGAAAATTTTCAACCAGTATATATATTTCAATATATACTTCCAAAGCACTTTATAAGTGTTTTTCCCCCCATGATGAATAGAAACAGTGAAAAATCATAACCAAATGAAATTCAAGTCTCTTGTAAGAAAGTTGATTTAGAATTGTTCTCAAATATATTGGCTATAAATTGTTAAATCATACACCGCATTCTTAAATTGCATGAACACCTATTAATCACTCCCACAATCCTCAGTCGTTGATGTTCTGTTGATGGTCGTTGATGGTTCTGTAGTCATGTTTTCTGTGGATATTTGGAAGAAGTTGAATGTAGAAGATTAGATCAGGATGAGGGGTTGGATCATCTCCGGATACTGTCTCCATGCCAGTGTCTGCCTGTGGTACCATTGAGGGTCTCTGAGATCAGGACCAGATGGCCCAAAGCGGGAGATAGAATATACAAAACAATGCGAATGGTCAGGCATTTCAGCATTTTGTCTGTGCTACTGAATACACTTGTGGTCTATGTTGTAAAACCGAAATAAAACCAAAGGTGTGAACATTACCCAGCATGAGAATCTTGTATGTTGTTTAACATAGCATGAAGATAAACAAAACTCCTACTCATGAAGCAACATATAAAGTTTAGAAAACCAAAGCTTCATAACTGACCGTGCCGTTCAATGTTCTTCTATTTTTATAATACTCTGAAGGATTGTTCTGTACTTTGACTCAGCCTGGAAAGCAGATTTGCATCACCTGAAGTCTCTGTGAACAGCACTGAGCCCAAAGACAAGCTTTTGTGGGCTAAGAAAATGTTGTGCAACAGAAGAACACCAAAACAAATCCCAGTGTGTTCCTGTCTCAAAAAGGCATGGCGTACCTTTCTACCCTTCTGGTTTTCAACAACAAAACCTCTAGCTCATATTCAGTGAAAATGGCACTTGGGGACTTTTTAATTTGCTGGATTTCTTCAAGCAAATAAAACAGAATACCCCTGCTTTATTTGATCCACCCACCCATTTTATCTAACCACTTATTATTTTAGGTTATTGTGTTCCTGGAAAGCAAATGGAGCATGGTGGATTACATTCTGGACTGATTTAGCTTTGGCTGATATTGTAAATTAACTTTACGGATGACACAGATAAGGGTTCCGTCTATCAACGTGGCATTGCAATAAACAAGCTGATTTAATAACATTCGCAAAACTCTCTGGGCAGTGCCATTCCGAGAATGACTCAAAGAGTATAAAACGTGCAGCTGCAGGCTTGAACAAAAGCTCTGAATGGACTACGGCTGCAAGAAACCCACCTCAATTTCCCGAACATTGGTGAACACAGCTAAAGAAGACATCCTATTTCCAGTACAATACATAGTTATGGAAGTAACAATAAGGAGAAACCTATTCAGCTGGCTCTGAACTACAGAGTTGTACCTATTAGGTATGTTTTTTGTGACATGACTTGCCAATGGAACTGCATTTCCACATGAATACCTTGATTTGTAATATTACTCAAAGTATTTTAGGATGTATAAATTGCAATTTTCTTATGTAGTATTGATGAATAGGTGAATGACTGTAAGGCACTCCAAAAATTCACAATTCTTTGATTCCATGACACCATTTCTGTTAAATGTACTTCCAAAGACATGCATCACAAAAGCATGCAATTTATGTTCACATATAATTTTTGATATTAACAGCTATTTCAGGAACATTAGTTACTGAATGGACTGAAGGAGCAAAGAAAATTATATATATTACCGTACAGTACAGCATTACCGTATTGGCAGAACTAATTGACCGTGAGTATTTTAAGCAACCTGTAACTGACCCAGATGAATTGATACAAACCACTGGCTTTTTCTCAGCATTCTGAACAGCAGGTGTATTTACGAAGCCAAAGTATTGTATTTTTTTCTGGTTTCTACCAACATGTGGAAATGGGTGGAGTCAGAGGAGAACAACAGGAAACAGGTGAAAACGAGCTGGAGTTATACAACCACCTCAGACCTTTGTGTGACTGCGTCTGTGAAAATTAAACATTTCAATTGATTAACACTGTATTTCGAGATAGTATCGCCTCTACAAATACAATAAAATAATCATTCAATGGTTGGACGGGAGGTCACTTATAGTGTATAAAATTCACAATAAAAGGAGATATTACCCATAATAAGCAGTATCCAGGGCAGTGTCTGCTTTTGCCGCCACGCTCAATTTCAAAGAAAACCCACGTCTGAGATTCACGATGGATTCGTCGAACGAAATCAAAAGAACCACCAAAAAATGAACGGGGCGTTAAATTGATAATGAAATAGGCCGGGTAATCTCGTTATATAACAATTCGTTTAATTCAGTGTTTATTCACTGATAATCCATTAACCACGCTAGTTGATTATCACGCGGCATTATGGACACTTGTGGCTCGCCTCAGAGACTGGCACTCATTAATATATAAACGCCCAATAAAAGAAGGAGAACGAGCCGTCCGCCCTTCATTGCTTTAAGCTGAAAGCGAATCGGCTGCCGCACGTTTTCACTCTGCCTCTCCCGTCGCGTCGGCAAATCGGCGGAGTGCCCTGCGCCCATGACGAGCCACTGACTCTGCCGCCCCGACCGCACCACTGAGAGAGACCCGGTAAGAAAAGAGAGAGGAGGAATAAAACAGCCCCACAGAGCGGAGCAGCCGTGCAAGGTGACGCCTCATCCGGCGGCGCGCGCTCAGCATCCCATTCGGCGTTACGGAGACAGGCGCGAGGCTGGGAAAATGGAGGTTCCGCGCACGGGACACAGCGCGAGCAGCCCGACGAGCCCGTGCGAGGACATGATCAAGAACCTGAGTCTGGAAGCCATTCAGCTCTGCGACAGGGAAGGTAGGGTCGCCAGCCCCACGCCGGGGCCACATTGCCATCAAATCCGCGGCGGTCATTCATGGGCATAGTGGACCGTCCCTGGGTAAAAATCTATACGTAGAGCTGCAAGTGCCTCTTTTCACTGGAAAAAAAGATTTATGCGCTTATAGAAATAATACGCGTTTTTGCCTCTTTTGGAAAAAAATATTTTGTATCAATTATGTTATTTGCGATCAGGTTTTCCCCGAAACAACCAGTGATGCATGATCGGAAAGATACTTATGGAATTGATTTTCGGATTTCGGATTAAATGTGAATAATTAACATATACGTTTTTTGGTTTATGAAATGTGTTCCTATGAGAATTGTGCATTTTAAAATTCATCATCACTTTTTAAGCCTCAATTACTGGTATTGCTATCATTGCTGAGAGCGCCGGGGCGCTGTGTTCAGCACCATGGACACAGACGTGACTCTAGGGGTGCTTACGGGCACTGCCTTTGTTGAATCGCCTTGTAAAATTTAATTGATTAAAAGAGTTGGCTTACTATTTTTATGGCGTCCATGAGTAAAATAAAGATGGTTATTAATATGCGTAAAATTAGATAATTACTTTGGAAAGCATGAGGTTTTTGAAATGATTTTCATTTCTTTTTTTGCCGATGACATGGCAGATTTAAATTATTTCACAGAAACCCATTTTACCGATAAAACGACGTTATTTGCTTAATAACGTAGGCCAGTTATAGAGTTGGATCTTGTGCTGGCTTTAAATTTCAGCCTGAAGTGCACCCATTGTGCTAGACTGACAATAGTTTAAAGGAAAACTTGCACATATCTGGCTGTTTTTGCATTGATGAAAGTTATATCAGTAATCGATATACGTGGAGCAGGAAACAGAACTTGCTATTTGTGCATTTTGTGCTTTGTCCCCTAAACAATTGTACTTTTCAGAAAGTAATCTTTGATATCCACTAGTTCCTTTTAAAAACGCATCTAAATTGTTTAAAAGGCCATAAATTGTATTTATGCATGTGAAACACAGTTTCTTCGCATAGTGTGACAATAAGCATGCCTTTGGGCTATCCCCAGAGATCACTGTAGCCATCAATGGAAGGTATGCACCTACAATCCACACCCTTTTGTGCTGTCAGTAATCAGGTCTCGTGTTTGTGTGTGTGTGGGTGTGTGTGTGTCTGGTGGGGGGTGGGGGGCAGAGAGGACAGATTGTTCTGCTCCTCAGCCCCACAGAGTTGCATGCTTGTTTCCTCAGAGCCGTGATTTACATGGGCTCCGAGTGTGTAGCCAAAACAGAAAACGCCATGCCTGGTTTGGGTGGGTGGGGGGGCATATTTGCAGAACTGTTACTCTCCTCTCACTTGTGTCTGACTTTTAACACCTTAGCAGTTGTATTTGTTATCAGCATATGGAGTTTGCAAGCTATTCTGCAGATGATGGAGACTGAGCAGAAGGTGATATACAAATGCAGTTAATGATTATGGAACCCCTTGCATATAGTGACCTAGGCAAAGTGATAGAGGAAAGGAGATGGTGGCTGAACGCAAATTAACTGCATTTAAAATTGATACAGACTGACACGTACGAGTAAATGCTTTTAAAACGCAAGTTGCTCAGTGTACAGCGTGGCCAATCACACAGAATAACAATTTCCATCCTCCCGTAAACCTCGATGTCCTTCCTGTTTTATTTACACAGCCCACAGCTTATATTATTAGATTTAGTATAAAACATATGGCAGCTGCAGTATTTGGCTGAACAAGCTTTTATAAACTGTCTGAGGAGCTGAGATATCTTCAGTGGTCAAGTAAGTGGCGTTTTGTTTTTGACTCATCTCTTCTTTAATGTGCCCGTTTTTAATAACTGCTTATCCAGCTCATGGTCACAGTCAGTCTGGAGCTTATCCAGGGAGACATAGGGCATGAAGTAAGGTACACCCAGGACAGGAACACAACCAGTGGACCGTTTAGCATTAACCTCTAATAATTCAAATAGATTTCCTTGTTTGCGTCATTGATTAGGGGGTATTTTGGTGATGCAGTGTTCAGGACATAACCCAGTCGACCACATTGCCGTCTCAGTGTGCTTCACAGTGAATCCTCTCTAGAGGAGACTTTCTGCATTTTGCATGTGACAGATGCACAGCTTGGAATCTGTTCAGAATGTCCCAAAGTATTCCGTTTTTGTTTATTTCCACACTGTGGATCTTTGGTCGGATTGTTTGGGAAGCATTATAACGGTGAGCAGTGACTCGGCAAGGAAGCCGAAATTCTGGCTAGTACTTCGCAGCAATAAATTATACTGTATATTTTAGGATGACTTGAATATTTGTGCTATTTCTGTTCATCATTGTATCCATGTCAATTGTAATCATTCATTTCCCATCAGTCTGTGATGATGTCAGCGGCATGCGTGGGCTATGACGCAGCTTCCTCAAACAAAGAATTTACAAGAGACCCAACAGCAGAGTTTAATCTTCTTTCATTTAAATTAGGCAAACTACTGAATAAATAAAATGAAAGGCAGTATTTTATATTACATAGAGGCTAAACAATTAGCAGCACTACGGGTGATGTTTTTATACGCGTCACGTTATGTTCTTTTGACTGCAAAAAACAGACTGAAACATAAGTATGAGTCACTTGAAATGTTCTTTAGTAATAGCAGTCACTTTATTCACACCCACAGTCTTGTCAAATCAAAGGCAATGGAGTCTCTCATTTTTACCGCTGTCAACTACTTGACTCACTGTTCCCTTAAAATATGGAAGATTTGTGAAAGACAAAGGAACATATTTGTTTTTAATTTCATCACTCACAAACGTCTGTTTCTGCCTCCCCGTCTCTAATATTCATTTGGGATTCTTAACATCTCTGCATGTCAGCACAGGGACAACGAGTTCAAAACATCAGACAGTAAGTTTACGGGGGGGGGGGGGGGGCAGATCGGAAGACTGCCCCCTTTTCTGCTGTGCGGGCGCCGTGTTTGGCGAAGTGACGCTCGGGCTGCCGGGATGAATGTGCAGTTTTGAGTCCTTCGTCCAGCTGTGCTGGGTTTGTGTGAGGCGTCCAGCCCACCATCTGTCAGAGCCACTGCACTGCAAGGCAGCTCTGGGAGCGGATGAAAGGACCGATTTAACACGGACCATCAATTTACAAATTGTATACAGCCACCCCTCCCCACCCACCAAAAATAAAAAAAGAAATTCAAGAAAAAATAAGGGGTCCGATTCATTATTATTACTCAAAGGAAAAATGTCTGACTCAACACGTCAACACAGGACACATTTCTTCGGAGCAGATGCCCCGTGCGTGCAGGCGGATTCTGGATTCGGGAGCTGGACTGACCATGCTAATCACGCTTCTGTCCTTCCCGGCTTGATGATAAAGCCAGTTCCTGGGAACAAACACCTCCCAGAGGACTGACTTGCCTTTTTATACGCATGAAAGCTCAGACAAAGAGCACAGACATTTGTATGCTTAGTTGTGTTGGACTGCAAATCAGAAAAAAAGGGCTAAAAATACCAAATTTTCATATATAGGAATTGTTTGTTTATTTGGTTACCTAAACAAACAAACAGTTAAAATTCTATTTTATAAATGATGCATATTATGAAGGAGTATCCAGAATAACTTAACAAATTATCTGGGTGACCAAATAACTTTGAAATTAGAAGATGAACCATGAAATGATGTCTCCGTGTGATCAAAGTATTGAAGGCCATTTCATTTGCTATTTCTGCAATGGACAATCAAGTTTTACGCAATCCCCAGTTTCGCAGAAATCAATTTAAAGAACACTAGGTCTTTGTTACATGTCCGGAGCAAGATTTTCCTAATGCATTTATTGAATAGTCATCTATTACACATCGTTCCCATCTGGTCCTGGTCTTCCCTCAAATATTGGAACCTGACGGCCCTAGTTTGTTATGCATTTGCTCAAAATCTGTTTTCTCTTTTGATGTGTTATATAATGCCTAACATGTCCATTTATAATACATCAGTTGTATATAACGGGAATTTTTATCAGTACTCTGATGTCATGATGTTCACTGCACATTCAGATACAGCATGCAATTCTCATGTCTGAATAATCAAACATAGCAGCAAATCTGTTATACATATATATGTATTTTGTATATAATTTGGAATAATTTCTGAGCCTGGTTATTGCTGACTTAGGAAATCGTACTGTTATCTCTCTGAGATAACAGGTTCCAACAGGCTCCCAAGTTCCTGCAGACTCGCACTTCAAGATAATTTACATTGTATGCAAATGAGGGCTGCAAAACTGGCTGTACGTGAAGTATGATTACTGACACATTTAGATGACGCTGCAGTAGTCTCGACGCAGCCAACTTTGTTCTCCAGGTCATTTACCTCAAAATGTTGGAGAAAGCATGTTGTTTATTTGGCAGTCACTAATGGACAAACCAGTATGGACGTTCCTGAATCATCCATTTACCACGTGCCTATTATTCCAAGTGCATCCTTCTCTTCCAGCAAATAGATCTCTCATTCTGCACATTTACATTTAGTTGGTTGCCCCTGAGAGAGCTGGGGTTAGTCAAATTTAAGACCCTCAAAATACCACTTGTTCTATCCACACATTTGTGATTCAGTGGATGTGGGAGAGACTCGGTTCAATGCGGACTCTGCGTAGTGCTTGGGTGTATCTGGGATCGAGGCAGCTGTTAGACTAATTTCTGTAGCATTTTTTTTGACCAAACATATATGTATTTTCCATACAGTGATCAGTGAACTGCGTATCCTTCCATTGTGCTCATCGCGTTGGCGGGTAGCGGGTTTCCGCGTCGGGCGCCCCCTGGCCGGCCGCGGACGGC
>JAABNY020003427.1:35053-48324 GCA_015164015.2 Brevimyrus niger
ATTTGTTTTTTCCACACAGGGGACAGGGAACGTCGGTTCCCTCCTTTGTTCCCCCCGCGGTGGGAGGGGGCCCCCCCCCCCCCCCCCCCCCCCGAGCCGCAGTACAGGCAGTGAGGCCAGAATGGCGTCCCAGCCCATGGCAGTTGGCTATCCATTATCCAGCTCCAGAGGACTGAGTCATCAGTGCAAACTGCCAGGCTCTTAACGTCCAACAGCAAACGGCGGCGTCCAGCGCAGAAAAAGCCCATTGGGCGGCAGGCAACACGTTATACTGTACTCCTCTCCAAGCGACTCAGTGTGAGAGATGTGGCGGAGCGGTGAACAGGCTTTAGAAGGTTGCATGTGGATATCTGGGAAGAAGATAGCTGTTCTAGCTTTAACCCTCCCACACATGCTTGTAATTTTCATCCTTGGGGGGGCACATCCAACCAGGACCCTAAATTAACTTCATCACTTGGAAGCAAAAATTTAAGAGCACTAGGAAGCAAAAAAAAAGAGAAGCATAAGGCAAACTACTTATGTATGTTTCAGATTCTTCATGCTCAAAGTGATCGACCTCCGTGGTGAAGAGCACATGTCCAGCCCCGTCTCCACAGCGCCACCTACAGGCGTCTGTACACACAGTGCAGCCTATACATTTTGACATATAGAAATTTAGCAACTAGCAACCAGAAATAAACAGTGAGAAGTGTGAAGATCATAGATTTAATCAACATTAGCTACAAAAAATGGAATATTAGTTATTTTTATAATAATGCTCTTAGTCTTGTAATATTTATAACACATAAAATTTGACACAGATACAATTAACATACAATTAACATATCCTCTGGAAGAACACAGATTGAGATCCACACCCTGGCACATAGGGAAGCTGGCCAATCATATTGAACTTTTTAGCTGCGTTGTCCTTCCCATGGGATCAGCCCCTATGTCCTCAGCTACCCTCTCAGTCATTCCTTAGAAAACAAATATCCCCCTGTGTTTTCATTCTTTTTGTTTTCAATTGTGTTGTGTTTGTTCTCCACTGAGGAGTGTTTGGGGGGAAAAAATCTGGTGTTGATCTCTTTATTTTCAGCCAAATAGGTATATCGGTTCTCAGTTGGCCAACAGTTGGTAGCAAACATCCATTTATTTTTCCTCTTTGTTTCAGTCTGTTGCCTGCAGTGTATCCATTTTGGTTCCCTGAACTAATGATGAAATCAAGTGCCAATCTTATTCGTTGATCCAGATTCCAGTTAGATCATTGTCATCACCAGCAATCTGTACAGATCAATAAGATGACAAAATGCAGGCAGCTGTGTTACTTCAACTTGGTCGCTGTAATTGTTAGTCACATGGGTGCAACCAGCTAGAGTTATGCTGATAAAATTGCTAATATTGCAACTGAGAAAGGAAAGGTTAGAGTCAAATGACATTTGTTATTTGTTTGTCTATGTGACTTATTGGTTGGCATGACTCAGTTAAATTGTGTTTTAATTTGACGAATTTCGATTCTGACTTAGGCTGTATTACAGGGGATGAGAGACGACCTGCTTAATGGGGCTCTGTCTCTGTCACAGGTGACTTTGGCTGTGAAAGGAAACCAAAAGGGATTTGATTGTCTATTGAACGCCTGCTAAAATAGTGGCTGAGATGCACCGCCTGATCAGTGGGCTGATGTCTCTACAGATGTTTAGAAAGAGGGATAGTGCAGTGGGGTTCACCGAGCACATATGTGCGTAGTAAGACAGTGGTGTCGAGTATAGATGTGTATAGTGTTATTGGTTTCCAGCACTTCGGGTTTTCCGTTGATTGGCTTAAATCATGGTGGATATTGGCTGTGGGGGTTTCACTGTTTGAATGCCACGAGATTTACATATTTTACACAATGCACTGTTACATATGGGGGGGATTTTTTTTTGTCTGTGTTAGGATGTGTGTGGATTCTGTGGTGTTGTGGCGGGTCGGGGGGCAGCTTGGATTCAGACGTCGTGAGGTGATCTTTGGCCTTGAGACCACTGAAGGCATGGTACCTGGTCATCGGGTAAACATTCATGACCCTTTGGACATAACCCAGGAAGCAGATGTTTGCAGAGCTGAGTTTACCCTGAGAATAAAAACATTTTGACTGGGTTTGAGTTTTTTTTTTTTTTGGTACGCAAGAACAAAAATATGATCCTTTTTAATACGTATGAAAATGTAAATCTGCGTGTATCACATATAGTTTAAATATATTTTGCTGCTGCAGATGTTGCATAATAAGGAATTAACTATTAAACCACAGTAGCTACAGACAGCTATCATCTCCACCCTAGAAGGAAATGTTTATTTAATGCAGGTATTTGCTAGAGCAGATTGAATTTAGTTGCCTTGTAAAGCGGGTGAGTAAACTATGATTTGTAATTGCAATGATCACTTTGATTTTATTAGAATAATTTAATATATCAAGCAGTTAAAGGACGCTTCAAACAAACAAGGACGAAAATATGCAAACATTAATCTAATCTGACAAGAATGCTCATATCACAGCTTGCGGAAAAGCTGCAATGTAGCCTCTAGCTAAATTTTAAACAGGACTATTCATTTTAATGAAATAATTATTTTAAAAACTGGTGTGTTGAGAGTAGATTCACAAACAGCACAATAAGCTTTCCTTTATATTTATATAGAATTAAGCTATAGTCAAACTTTAATAATGTAGATCTTGTGATATGAATGTTGATATCGCGTTTCGTATGTCTAAATCCATAATACCTTCTAGTTATGAAGTTAATACAGAATCAGCATCAACACAATTACTGGAACTGTCAACACTCCTGGCAATTAAGGTCAATGAAAACAACTTACCACCATTGAATAGATGGCATTGAGAGAGTATTTTGTAAGATAGAAATGTAAGCTTTCTTGAGTAATATCAAATGAATGCTTGAAAAATTACACCAGTAAGTATTTCCTAATACAATTTATTATTCAAGGTTCCTCTTCAGGTGAAATATGTGAGAAGTGTTAGAATTAAACCTTCAGAACATTCTCCTCAAAAATGCCTCTTGGCCAAAGCTGCATTTTTTTCCCCCATGTTCCCCTGCCTACAGGGATCATTCCAGAAACTGCAGTGAGCCAAGGCTGCATGTTTTTAATGCGATCCAGCTTCACGCTTGGGACTGTTGGAGCGGTGTTTAAAAATGTAATCACAGTCCCAGCCATCTAGAGGATTCATTACAAGTTTGCTTAATCACAGCTGATGAAGACCATGGGAAGCTGAGCGGTATTCAGCGAGTTGTGCTCAGCTGAAGGGATCTCAGGTAGCGCTAATCCTATCCTACTCTTACCCTCAGAGAATTCCTTCTCTGTCTTTGTAAGAAATTTGCCATTTTACAACTGCAGCTTGTAGTTGGCTGACAGTATAAATTATTCTGGAAATGTTGCTAGTGGTTAAATATTTAACATCTAACTGGACTAGTTAGATAAAAAAAACTAAAACTACATCTGGTTCTGGTGATTCCCATTTAATTTCACATAGTATAATGCAACTGATTGTTGTAATTTAGCCAAATCACCTACATCATCGCAACGTACGTGTGCACATTATGTATTTGTGCATATCTCGGTATAGAGTAAAAAGTAGGATCATTCAACGTTTAGTTCTAAGTCACTTATAAACAAAATATATAATAAAATGGCTTTATAGTAGCTGAGCAGATTTATTAAATTCTGTAATGCAGATGTACTACATGTGCTGTCTGGTCTCTTATTAAGGGCAGGGTTTAGTTTTCCCCTGTTGGACTCACACCAGCAAATGTGGAAAAGCTGGAGCTCCGGGTAGCCTGGACTGTGGCAGCTGGAAATGTGGATTTCCCCGGGAAGCGGGAATTGCTGTGATGTAGCGGTGCAGTGCAATGCAGTGCAGTCCCAGTGCCGCAGTGACAGATACACCTTGACGTCTTCCCCCATTTATGCATCACAGTAATGTCCATGACATTAGCGTCTATTTTTTAAAATATTTTTTTTAATAAATGAGTCATATCCATAAAATTATGTTTTCCCAGAAGAAGCAGGGCCCCCTGTTTGGTGGAGATTGTGCTGCATAAACTGCAGAGTGCTGAGTAAACAAAGGTAACTGGGAAAAAATTGGGTGCTGATACAGGCAGCCACTGTGATTTTAGCTGTTAACATTTGAGCATAAAGGTGACACTTTCTGTTCCCTATGCACAGGGGGAAGCTGAGTGGGAGGGGCTGTTTCTTGTGTTGATTAACTCCACTTGATCTTCGATCATGTATAGGAGCCGTAATAATCAATGTACGTGTCCATTCATTCCTATCGCTGTTAATTTGTAGCACAATGCAAACACCCATTTTTTTTTTTTTTAACTTTCATGGGTATTTTGTGTTCTTTTTTGTTCACCTTATTATGCTGACCCTCCGTCTTTGCCTCACCCATGTAAATCATGAAAAAGGGTCACCAACCCCTTCCACAAACAGTCACGTATCCTACTGTTCTCCTGAATGTTGTGAGACTTTCACGTGGATCTTTTGGGACCTAACAAAGTCAAATTCAGTTAAGTGTTTTATATGAAGCAAAAATACACATATAGACATCTGCTAGTCTAGTTAAAAAATAAATGTTTATTTATGTTGCATAAAAATGTAATCATTATTATTAGCAGTTTATGAGCATGCATTTTATCGAATCATTCATCAGCGCTCATCAACAGCTAGTTCTAAATAGTTTTAAATATTCAAAATTGAGTCATTCCTAGCAGGTCCTTATAAGATTCTAAGGTCATTTATTTTTATTGATTTGATGAGCTAAATTCATAAACGTTCTCCTTTGTGTTTGATTATAATTAACTGCAATAAAATTAGGTAAATTCCCAAAAGCATGTGGGTGTAGGAGGCCTCCTAATTGGTCTGGTGTATTTGTACAGAGGTATTGTGGGGAATTGAGTCCTGGGAGTGTAGCAGCCATTTCCTCCAGTAGTCCATTTGCTCTGCATCAGCAGCTATGAATAGATTCATGGTTTGTACTTCATGCAAACGCCCTAAGGATAGGTCAATGATAGTTATATCACTAGACATCACAACAAACACAGACTTAAATGAAATATACAATTTTGTGACTTGTAGGTCATTTTGTACTTTACATCTGAGTATTCAAATATTCTGGGAAAAATACATTTCAAAATTCCATTCTTTTCCTTACTGGTGGTTTATCACACTATCAGGGCTGTGAGACATTCCCAGTTAGGGCCTGCTTTTGGTGCTGTCATGCATCCAGCCTTGCAGTCAGTCTCATATCTCATGCTAATTAATGTCATTTTCGACATTGTCAATGAGTGATGGGACACTGAGTTTGCTTCGTGTAATTCTTCCTGGAGAATGGCATTTATGCTTTTAGGAACATTCAGAATAAAAAAATAGATTTGACTGAGCTTTGAAGCTGTGAGGTGCTGGAGATGTGAAGTGCGGGTGGGGGGGAGGGGGGGGGGAAGTGAAGTATATCTTATCGTAATAGTCTAATACTGAAGAGGAATTAAAGAAAAGCTTTTACATTTTTGATATTTAAAAATAACCACTGTACCATTATGTAAAAATACCCACTTGAACAGTGTTTGTGGTAATGATTGTATGCATTTTTAACTTTTTCATATCATTGTTTTTTTATATATGTATATCTGATGAGAGTGACTAGTTTTTGGAGCCGTAATAATCATGCCTGTCGATTACATGGATTTTTTAGGGAAGAGATTTCTGTGTCCGCCAATGGTCGATGACTCTGGGGTCGGGCGACTAACAGATAATCTCTTTGTATTACATATTCGCCCCCTTCCCGTAATCTGTAACCGGCACGGTGCAGACACCGCGGGCAGAGGGGGCGTCCGATACAATCTCCGCTGCCCCCATGTGCGCTTTGCCCAGTAAACAAACAGCTCAGGCCTGGCATGCCCATTCCGACAGTGCGGCTCCAGCCTTTCCCCATCCTCCAGAGTTTATTAATACGTGGGGGTCAAATTTATTCAGGGCCAGCACTGTGCGTGCCCACATCCTGGCGCCACGCTTCTCAGATGTAACTTTGCCTTAGCCGAAGACAGTGTTTGTCCTGAGCCTCCGTGGAGAGCTCGCTGCCGTGGGTCGGTAAGTACGCCACCTCCTCCCCTGCTTGCAAGCTTTCGCAGCCGGAGTCTCTTGCATCACCGGTCACCGTGGATTCAAGGCAAAGACAAACCAGGCAGGGGGTGGGGGTGGAAAGGTCTAGAGGAAGCCAGAAGGATGTTTGAAATGGCCTCTCTTGGGGAAGGAGTATGGAGGGAGGGGGAGTTCTGGTTTAAACGGTTGACAGTGCGTGATTAGACTGTGAGGAGCTGGCGGCCAGGTGGAAAAAGCAGCCCCACAGGAAGGAGGCGGGGGGTGACAGCGGGTCCCGGCTAGAGTATGTGCCGGTGAATAATGAGAGCTCGTTTCTGTTTGCCGTGCCGGCAGCCGCGGCACCGTCGGCACTGGCCCTGGCCCGTGGGACCCTGCTCCGTGCGTCGCGTGAGCCCCTTCTTGACTTCCTCGCCTCGCGCTCAGGGTTTCGGTGCCGCCTCCCGCAGACGGGGCACGCCGCGAGCGCCTTCCCGCGACTGCTAATTAGCTCGCATTCATCCCCGCGATGCCTGTGATAGCGAAGGCTTTTTCCGTGAGCATCCTCGCCATCGAGTACTTGCGAGAAACACAACGTGCCGACGGACTTCTTGTTCGGCAAGGAGAATTTTTTATTGCCTTGTGTCCCAGCGCCTTTTGAAATGTGAATTTTTATTCACTGCTCTGTGGCTTTGTTCCTTAAAGCGGGGAATGTATATTTTCTGGGGGGGCAGGACCTAAAAAAATCCTGTGCGATCTAATTTGTGTAAGGAAGGATTATTAGATGTAGGATGTGTGGTAATTAAATATCACCACTCTCATTAAAAAGATAATTAGCTATCAAAAACCATGAAGACCGCCTATGTCCGTCTTCCTCAGCCAGTGATCTGTAAAGCACGTCGTCAGTGCTAAAACCTAATTGCATGCCAGTTGCCATCGCGTTTTTAAAACAGAACCAGTATTAGATTATTTTGTTTCCCACTTTACTTCACCTGTTCGTCCGATCTTCCACACCTTTTTATTGTGCGTGCTCTTTACTCCATCGATACTCACGCCAATGCTGGCTTTAGCCACGTCTGTTATATCTTTCTGCAGTGCTGATGCATTTAAATTCTAACGGCCCTGCAGGTTAATTAAGGCGAGGGGGAAGGTACGGCGCCTTCGGTGCGGCCACGATGTGGAGGAACGCTGAGGTGTGAAAACCACGACGCGACCGCTCTGCTGCTTTAGTTAGGCTGCCTCGTAAACACTTTCATTTGTTAACGTCAGACTCCGAGTGCACAAAACTATGCATGAAGCCAGTGCAAACTGTAATCAATTTATCCTTGACTTGATTTAATCAAAGCTGGCAAAGAATGTTCCCCAGTAAGTGAAATGGAGTCACACAGCCTGTTCCAAACTCTTTCGTTCTTTTGTTTTCCGTGTTTTAGAATGTATTGCTTTTTTGATTACATCAGAGATCATTTGCATTTTAATATACCCTCTTCTACAGGTATTATGCAGCTCAAAACCTTTAACTGACCCAATTTGTTTATCGATTTAAATCTGGCGGGCGGGGGGTTGCATAAAAGGCGCCACTTTAAGCTTTCCCGCTATCTGATTGCATAAGGGCGTCTGAGCCCACCTAAGATTAGGGATTACGTGAGAACGAAATGTCATTAAACGGGACATTTTTTACTCTAAATATGAAATCACTGTTTAAGCTGTATGATATCTTGGCACCCCACCAGCGGAATGTGCCTAGAAATTATTCTGTTGTAACGTGATTTTTAACGATTCGCTTTAAAAAAATAAATAAAAAAAATCTTTGCTTATAAAAGAAGATACTCGGGAGTGTCACATAATGTTTGTGACTTTTTTTCCAGCCATTCTAGGACTTATTTAGAGGTTGTATTATATTTGCTCTGTATGTTGCTCTTAATTATATTTTTTAACATATGGTGGTATACAGAGTGACTTTTCAGGCTAGTACAATTTGGCCATTAATAGACTGTTGACTGTATAATTCAGTTGAAGTGCATTTTCTAACCGTAATGCCAGGCCTCCATTGTCGGCATTTAATTGCAGCTTTTATGTCATGGCTCTCCATCCTGGACCGCTGTGCTACCTGCGTCACATCCCGTTTTCCGTCCAGGCAGACGGGCGCTAAACGCCGCGCGATCCACAGCTTCGGCGAGCGGCACAGCTGTTCCGCTTTCAGTCCCCGAAGCTTCCAAATGAATCACTTAGCTTACTCACACACCAGAGGCACCACATCACTCTGAAACTCGGGTATCAGGAGGGGGCCATTTTCTCACTGGCTATAACAGATTGATCAACATGTTTTCCTATTTTCCCTCTGGGCCCGCCGTCATTCTCTCATTCCCAGTGGAGCCATTCAGAAGTAACCAGTACCTTGGTGGCAACATCAGCTGATACCAAACACACTGAACAGCAGGTTGAGACGATGTAGTTCATGGAGGTTTGTTCTTCCTCCACATATCTGATTCTGACGCGAAAAGTCACTTGAAATATTTGTAATAGTGATGAAATTCAGTATTCAAATGAAGGTCATCACATCAGCCTTGTCAGACTTCCTGCGTTGGGATGGGGGGGGAGGAAGCTCCTGGAGACTGCCAGGGTACGGCAGGACACACACACACACACACACACACATATATCCATACTCTCTGGGTACTTTACGGACATCAGTAAGCCTAAGTGCCTTGTCTTTTTGCATGCAGGAAACCAAACCAACACTGGGAGCAAATGCAAACTGTACGCTCACAGGCCGGCAGCGTCTGCTGGCCGTCCCCAGGTCAAAAAGGAGATCCGGTGCCTAAGGCTGTTTTTAAGTCGGATTTGTAGGTAATTCGGAACAATAATATTAATAATAAAAAATAATAGGCTTACAGTGGTTTAAAAGGAGTAACTGCATGCTGTACTGTACCTCGAGCCATGCAAGTGTTTTCATGAAGCAGTGCACAGCATCGTTATCATGAATAATGTATGTAACTCAATATTATATATATGTATAAAATAGTCTGTCTGTCCATAAGTATGAATTGTCTGTAAGTTGGATGTGTGTGTGCATATGTGTGTGTGTGTGTATATATATATATATATACACACACACACACTGATATATATATATATATCAAGGTGTATGATTGCAACTCAACTTGATCTCATTGATCTCAGAAGGTATATTGAATAGTCCTAATAATAGACCGGCTTTTAATAAACTGTAAGCACATGCTGCATATTCAAGCAAAGACGGCAACATGATCCTGCAGAAATGAAGGATGCCGTTTTTAAAAAAATAAATAAAATAAATCCAAGCCAGTATCTACATATGTGAAAACTGTACGCGATGCATTCAAGCTCCATGTTTCCATATTGGGATTTGCATCTTGGCGCCGGGGTGTGATGCAGTGCTTGGCGTCACGTCTCAATATGTTGTGCTCTATTAGAGATCACACGTGTTGCTTACTCACTTTTGAATTTGTTAAGTCACCACAGTGCATGTTAGTCAACAGTTACTGATTCATTCTGGTTCAGTCTGTTTATTTTTCCTCCACTTCGCAGTTAAAGGTGTTCGATTTCTCTTTCATTCTCTTCGCGTAATATTCGATCAAATGAGCCACTTTGTTTAGATGACATCTACTGCCACGTGACTGTATGTGGACAAGTACTACAAGTGTAAGTGTCCAACTTGGGCCTGTTTTGTTTTGCAGAAACGGAGCAACGTGAAACTTCTCTGGCTTCTTCCACCGAACACACAACACAAAGTACTGTCCACATAACCACGTTGCGGTTAGATAATGCGCTGGCGAATGAATGATTTCTGTTTATTTTCTTTGCGTAGGAGTGGCACTGTGTATTAGTCAAACCTCTTCTTGTGAAACTGTAAGCAACTTGCATAATTAACCAGATGCATGAACCACTTTTAATAGAGATGTAATTATTGAAACCCTTGTTTTGTGTCGGTCACCAGCATGAAATTTACGTGTATAAAGCACGAGGGAACCAAGACAGCATTGTGTACTGTGCGCGAATACAAAGACGACATTCTCAATAGAGAAGAATCGTGTTGCAGTATTAATGGCCTTTCTAAATAAGACACTTTCTTCTACGATCCATTCACCATTTGTAATTGTTATTTCTCAATATATGTATATTTTTCCCTATTTATCCTTTTAAGCAACCAAGTGAGGAAAATTCTTCCTTTTCAGCTAAGTGCATGTTCGCACGGAATCGCTAATATCGCCTCGTAGATGTTGACTTTGGTGAGACGTTGTTAATGGACAACTTCATTATCTAGCATTACTATGGAAACTATTCTTTCTACCTTTTTCCAAGACTTCCTGTTAAAAGCGGGAGCCTTGAAAGGAAGCAGCTTTTCACCCATTCAGGGCTGATGGCAGCGGGGGATGCGTGGTTAACTCAAATGAGCGTACGAGTTATTGTTTCGCTTCACGTTCGGAAGTGTGCTGCACGCTGGTGCCGAAGCGGAGAGACAACGTGGAATTAGCAGGCTGTAAGAAGCCTTTGTCGTCGCTGTTCACTCGTTGTTCTCGCCTTCTGTGGAAAGCTTGCCCGGAATTGCAAGCCTCCTCAAGCAGGAAGTCTTACGTTAGCTTAAATCGACCCCTCAAACGGACCACCCAGTAATGTATTAAATGGCCTTCTTTCAAAAAGACTTTAAATAATATTAGCAACTAGTGATATAACTGATATATTACATTTGGATATGCGTGTCTCCACAGGATAGGGTTTGAGTTACGTTAACTGGAGAACATACGGGCACACAAAGACTTATGGATTAGTGGCAATGGTGCCTAGTACAAAAATCTGAGACGTGAGCTTTGGCCTGTCACATCAGAAATGGCTCTTGCTCTGATGAGGCACCCGAAATGCTTGGAAAGGGGTGGGTGAATATGGGTGAACACGATGCCAATGTACATTACTGGGAAGGGAAAAAACCCACGAAGACTGGAGCACTTAGTGCCTGGGACCATTTTTACAGCTCAGCAACGGTGCAAAACTGCCAAAAATGCTTTTACTCATCAAACGGCCACAGCGTGTGGCTGTACCCTGCGCGTCCAGGACAATCGAAAGCATATGTCTGTGCTCAGAAGACTGAAGTGTTCTGCCATAGTCTGCAGATGCACGACTCCTTTGCTATAGGTGCGACGTACTGTTTGCTCAGTGTGCTGGACATGTGGCGTCGTGTGGCTGTTATTTCACGCCTGTGCAATTTACTGCATTTCTGCCACTTGTGAACAATATCCTGTTCCCTGATCACGCACAAGAGCCAGTGACCATTCTGCTGTTTTAGAATGTATGATCCTCAACCTCATGCAGTACTTTTAATAAATATATTAATTTTAACTTGATTTTGTGCTTGAAATTGACTGTCTGTTATGTAATGGAGTACTTTTATGGAAATGAATACGACTGTCTTTTCATAAACCCTCATGCTGATAAACTCGTAAATGAAAAATTAAGTATTTATTGTACTTATTACAAACTGTAAGACAGCTAGCTGAAATATATATTTGTAAATAGTGCATTTAATAATTAGTTGCTGAATGACATGGTGTGGGCAGTTTTATTACTAGGCAGCACTGACTTATGTAAAGGTATTGCCCCCAGTCAAGCTTACTGGATTACTGCATAAGGGAAAATGCGTCATGAGGTTTAACATTTTGACATCTGAAAGCTAGCACCTCCATAGTGTTTATATATTATGGAACATTTGTTTCTTAGAAAAAGGAAGAGAAAAATTTGTTACAATTTTTAATTAGTGTAGAAACTGATTTTGGGCTTCTAAATGTAATGGGCTTTAATTCAATGTAATTACTTGCCATTTTTGTATTATGTGCTATAAACTGCCTAAACCTTTGGATGTAAAGCAGATTAATAGGGATTTCACCTTTTTCTGTATCTCTAAAATGAATTGAAGACCCTAACTGGTGTTCGGTGTGAGCGATTCTTTGCAATCATTCTACCGTCCTTTCATAGCTATTTCGGGTGGTATGTCACTCCACGGGTTAAGAGTCCCGTAATTGGAAGGTCATGGGTTCAAATCCTGTTTCTGCCGCAGTGATACCACTGTTGGGCCCTTAGGTAAACCCTTAATCCCAACTACTCTAGGGGTGCCCTACGCCTGATCCTGAAGACTCACTGTGTGGGTTTCTCATGGAGAGGGAGATGAAATTTGCAAAACCCATCCAATTTCCCGATGGGGATGTAAAGTGTAAAATTACATATAAAAAAAAAATCACTTTTTTCCTCATTCAGTTTTCAAGGCCATAAGGTACTATAAAGTTAGTAAAGGAAATGGGCCATAGGTACAAGCCCAGAAAACAGGGACCTACGTTTTCCACACTTTCACTTCCTTGTTGACCAGACTATTCCAAGGATCATCTTCTCACACTTGTAATGAGCGAAGCCTTCCCTTCGTTTTGTTTGAGATGCGTTTTATTTAATGTCATATCATATGCGATGGTTTGGAAAACAGTTCTCATTTAGCGAGTACTCTCTTCCCCTCGATTGCCTGTCTCATCAAGTTAATTATCCTCACTTGATTACTGTGTTTCTTTAGTCATTTCAATCAGCAAACAAGATAGTTGTGGATTGAGTTTTTTTTTTTTTTTTGAAGAAAAAAAAAACATTAGAAAGTAGCAGCATTAAATATCCAGACCGTTTCCACCAGTATATCAGGTGGTATCATACATCTCATCATTCCGTCAATCAGTAAACTGCAGAAATTTTTTTTTTTGGCAAACCAGGTGATTTATCTGCCATCCTGCATTTCCTGCCTTGTTGCTGTATGTGCTAGAATTTCCCCCAGGATCAATAAAGCTTATCTTATCTTAAACCATCAGAACTACCACATGCACCAGAAATATGCTATTCCCAAGTTGCTGATAGAAGGTACCGAAAAATAAATAACTTTGTAATAATATTTTTAATAACATAATTTTTCTTAATGCTTCCAGACAGACCTATGTTTTATATTAATAGTTAAAAGTAGAGTGTGGGTCCCTGCTGACTGCTACTCCACGGTACGGATCATTTTTTGTTTATTGAGTATTGTCTATTCATATTCCTTGCTACATTTGGACTGGACGCCTCATTTGGGTGCCTCGTTCTGATGCCAAGCATGTCCACATCTGTAATTT
>JAABNY020003427.1:48424-63111 GCA_015164015.2 Brevimyrus niger
ATTCCTTGCTACATTTGGACTGGACGCCTCATTTGGGTGCCTCGTTCTGATGCCAAGCATGTCCACATCTGTAATTTTGTTACCTGTTTGTTTGCGTAATTCCGAGACCGTGTAAAAGGCCACAGACGGATAAATGGAAGCGAATCTCCTCATCTAAAAAATGGGCTGTGCCATATATAGCTACAAAGTGTAAGTGGCCGGTGCCGATTATATTAGACTGAATGCCGCAGGGAACCTTCTTGGCATTTTTGTCTAAACATCTAGCTGCCGTTGGCTCCTCAGAGACATGTCTTTAGATGTGAAATCTTTTAACCATTTATCCTGATCGGGCTTATAGGAGGTGCAGTATGTGCAGAACCTGAACATCACAGGGGCATATACATATACTCATTAAGACTAGTTAGCCTAACTATAAGTCTTTGGACTGCTGGAATAAACTTGCACAATGTGGGTAGAATAGATCAAGAATTGCAAAAATAAATTCTGTAATGTTATAAGTAAATGATTGGCACCACTGTTGCTATGGTAATAACAATTCAAACTGTCATTTCCACACCAAGTGAGAATCAAGCTGCTGGTGACTGATGTAAATGAGTTTTTCTCTGACTGATGTTTCATTGACCTTGATGGCAAGAGTTAAATCTGCCTTTGAAGGCGCCCTGTTGCGCAGAGATGATATATGACCATTTGGTCTCCTTCTCCTGCAGGAAATAAATCCCAGGATAGCGGAATCGCAGAGATGGAAGAGCTTCCCGTCCCACAGAATATCAAAATAAACAACATCACGTGTGACTCCTTCAAGATATCCTGGGACATGGACTCTAAAGCCAAGGAGCGCATCACGCATTACTTCATCGATCTCAACAAGAAGGAGAACAAGAACTCAAATAAATTCAAACACAAGGTAGGCCTCTTGGGAGGGAATTTCAACATGGCTGTCTTTGCTTAATCATCGCTCATACCAGTTGTTTGACTTGTGTCTGAGTTTTTAATAGCAGCTCAAAATTTTATTCCTATGGCTGGGTATTTACCTATTGCAGAACAGCATTATTGTAAATATTTGGTTTAAAAACTACAGAGACTTAAAAAGAGAAAAAAAATACAAAAGATTGAAAGATTCTGCCTTTTCTCTTAAAAAACATTCTCAATTCATTGGTCTGCAAGCGCATAATGCTTCTTTCTGCAGAACAAAAATGGGAGTTAGAAACAGAGAAGCGTAGATTCAAAGGACACAACAGAAAGACTAAAAGCTACGGAAAAATTTCCTGCATCATAAAGCATTTTCAACACAGTTAAATCTACATTCTGCACTTTGTACACAATATGGATTTATTTATTTATTAAATAAGTATCGTCCGAGACTCATTTTAATCACCTGATTAATATACATGAGATGCAACTGGACATCATATTTCTGTATAAAAAGTAAATTCAGTGGAATGTAAATCATTTTCATTTAGAAGTACTGAAAATTCATGCTTAGTTTATGTAGAAAATGGATACTGGACTGGGGAAAAAAATCTTTAAATTAAATTAGCGAGAGCATGAAAAATGTTTGAGTAACGAGTAAGAGAAACCAAAGAAGACAGAAGATGTTTCAGTAGCAAATGGAGCTATGCCGTTTATCAAGGTTTATGAAAAGCTAACTGTTCTCCAGAAACTTTACTTAAACTGGCATAACTAAGAGCTCAAAAACACGCCAAGATAATTAACCTGTCAACTGTCGCCTTCCCACTTCATTCGTTTGTTTTTTTTTTTCCTCTGGTTTGAAGAAAGATCCTTGAACCACTCAGCCTTGATTCCCTGCCTAGCTATACAAGCAATTATTTTACTTGTGTAACTCCTAGTTCCGACCGCATTTTCTCTATCTGTGTGCGTGATTCACAATTAGAAAACAGTAGCGTGTTCTGAGACGACGCGGATTACTTCACGTAGCTTTCCGTCCCGATCTGCGTGCACCCTGCTTTGTGGTATCAAACTCTCCTTTGTGGCAGGTGGTGGCTTATTAAAATGATGTTAGCTTAATCAGTTTCCTCCTAATGTGGGAACGGCGCCACAAATTCTTAAGCCCGAATAAAAAAAAATGAAGGAAGGAGGTTCTAGATTTTTAAAGGCGTCTTTAGCGCCCCCTACAGGTCTGACAGAGTCCTACAACGTGGTAGCGTTTAGCCGGCCCGGCCTTCACCGTCTGTCCCCTCTCCGTAGGACGTCCCGACGAAGCTGGTGGCCAAGGCCGTCCCTCTGCCCATGACCGTCCGGGGGCACTGGTTCCTGAGCCCACGCACCGAGTACACTGTGGCCGTCCAGACGGCCGCCAAGCAGAGCGACGGGGACTACGCTGTGTCGGAGTGGAGTGAGATCATTGAGTTCTGCACTGCCGGTGAGGGGGGAGCGTGTGGGGTGGGGGCTCCATGCAGGCTGAACATATGCCAGAGGGTCGGTGGCAAAAGGCAGGATGTAGCATTTAAATCAGAAGTGCCAAATAAAGGCCGTAGAGTACAGCGGCTTTATCTCGAACATCCACTCTAAATTTCCCGATATCGTTACGTTTTTTTATTTTTTTTAAATGGCAGACAGCATCCAAAAAACCCAGTGATCATTCATGCACACGCACTGGGTCAGCTATGCAGAGCTGCCGCGCAAGCGGTATAATTTAGAATCAGAGCAGCAAAGCCAGGGAAATCGGCTGGAACGAAAACAACATACACACACTGTCCGTCCAAGAACAGAGCATAACCGCACGTTGGTTTAATCATGTGCTGGCAGAAAGTGTGACAGCCAGGGCAAACCCAGGTAAAGGTTCACCATTCAAAATCACCTCTCCCGAAAACCAAATGATACCGATGTTTTATACCCGCGTCCCAATATGTCATGTTTGGACTATCTTATGATGTTTATTATCTTTATCGGTGACACTTCTCTATACTCTTACTTTAATATATTAATTGACCAAAAGCTAAGTGTTAGTTATGTACTGATCTCATGTTTGTTTGTCATTAATCAGTCATAATGGTTCATGTATTTGTCAGTTATATTTGCTTATGATTTTTACTTGAGGAGTGAGTTAAGATACTTCTGCCCCCTCAAATACAGTGATATTTATTAATCTTATTATTTCTTGTATGACACGTGTGTTGTAGAGCTGAAGATGCCAATGAAGACAGTTTGGCTTAAACTTTGAAATGAAGTCCGTTCCGGGGAAAGCCTAACATGGGTTCTCTCTGGTGGCAGATTACTCCACGGTCCATCTCACGCAGTTGCTGGAGAAGGCCGAGGTGATCGCGGGGAGGATGCTGAAGTTCTCCCTGTTTTATCGCAACCAGCAGAAGGAGTACTTTGACCATGCCAGGTGGGCAAGTCTTACAAGAGCGCTGGGGAACAGTGTGTAGGGTTGTCTTTCAATTTGGGGAAATGTTCCCCCGCTTATTGATGTTCGCTTTTTAACATCAGCCGGGGATCTTATGAAATGTAATTTAGCCCCCAAGGCCAGTTGCAGATATGGGGTTATTTGATTACTCGGTGTGTTATAGGAGGGCGGTGCAAACTCGGCCAAGTGATTCTGCTTCAATTTGCTAATCCTCTGTCTGATTACATTAATTAAACAGATACCGTGATTACCAGGATCACTGTGACTCTGGTATTACAGAGGACATAAAAAGGAAAAATGTCAGTCAGCACAGCGCTATAAATCACTGCTGATCATCAAAATAGAATGTCCAAAAAAAAATTGTTTAATTTCTGTATATTATAAGGAAATATGAGCCACATCAAACAAACTTCTATTTGTTCTTAGTCACTTGGCTTCTTTTGGGCACAAATCTGATGCTTCTTGTGTAGACAGGATGTTTTCAAATCTGCACGAAACTGTCTGGGGAAAAAAAAATAGCAACCGGCTTCTGATGACAAGACAGAATAGTCACACTGCTTATACGTGAATCTCGGAGAGTGAGCCAAGGTTACAGCACTAGGAAGCTAATATCTGCAGTCTGCCGGGGAAGAATCCTATTCACTGATGTAGTTTTCTTCCAATTACCTTCCCAAAACACACACAATTGTCTAGTCTGACTGTTCCCTGTCACAGCTCACAAGGTAAATGAATGTGGGATAGGGGTCATACAAAATGCTGGAGGAACACTATGAAATGAATCCATGTTTTACAGGAGTAAGGAGTTGCATGAGTGTCTTGAAAGACCAGCCTCACGTTTGTCTGAATCTTTCATATCACTGGAATGTTTGGATCTGATCTTTAAACAGCTTTGTCCTTGCAATTCCCATGAACATTAGCAAGGGAGAGGATAGAAGTGTGATATTTCTGTAGTTACCTTTTTATCCTCAACTGAGTAATTGACAGTGAGAAAGTTAGCTGTAAATACCTGTCTCACATTTTGAATGATGTGAATTTCTGGAAATCCAAAATAGGACATTGGGAGCAATGAGGCTCAGCAGGTTAGGAGGCCGTGTCTGCGATCATTAGGTCCCAGACAGACCCACACAGAGTGTCACAGAATCACAAAGTGATGTCACCGTTGAGCCCTTGGGTGAGGCCCTTAACATCCAGTCACTCCAGGGACTGTCTGACCCTGCTTCTCGTTTGTAGGTCACTTTGGATAAAAGTGTCTGCTAATTAAATACAGTGTAACACTCAGTGAAAACACAAAAGATTTAATTTCAAAGCGGAAGTGTGTAGCGGAGCAGACCTCTGTCATCCACCGTGAGACACACTTTGCTTTGTCGCTGTAGGGAGGCCCAAAACAACAAGATGCTCCCATCCGTGAAGGACAACAGCGGCAGCCACGGCTCTCCCATAAGCGGCAAGCTGGAGGGCATCTTCTTCAGCTGCAACACCGAGTTCAACACCGGCAAGCCCCCCCAGGACTCCCCCTATGGGAGGTTCCGCTTCGAGGTGCAGGCTGAAGTCCTGTTCAACACAAAGACCAACCTGTACTTCGGGGACTTCTACTGCATGTACACGGCCTACCACTACGTCATCCTGGTGCTGGCCCCTGAGGGCTCGCCGGGGGACGAGTTCTGTAAGCAGCGGCTTCCCGCACTGGACATCGCCGACAACAGGTTCCTGACCTGCACCGAGGAAGACGGCCAGCTGGTGTTCCACCACGCTCAGGACGTCATCCTGGAGGTCATCTACACCGACCCGGTGCCCCTGTCCCTGGGGACTGTCGCCGAGATCAGCGGGCACCAGCTCATGAGCTTGTCCACGGTCAACGCCAAGAAAGATCCCAGCTGCAAGACCTGCAACATCAGCGTGGGCCGCTAGACCAACCCCATACCCCCCCGCCCAATCGTCACCCTCGGGAAACATCCTCCAGAGATTGTCTAACCCCTTTAATGTCCAGTCAGCCCCAGACTTCATAAACAGCATGCATTCACAGCTTTCAACCAAACAGCCGTCTATTCATTTGCCCGTTTTATTTAGCTTTTTTTCTTTTCTTTTCATTTAACAAACACCTGTTCTGGGTAAACGTGTTCCTATTTTTCTATCTTTTATGGAGGTATTTGTGAAGTCTCTGCCAAGTCAGACAGTAACTCCGCTTTTTCCTCCCTGGCTATGATGCTTATAACAGAAAATACTGCGATACTAGAGCTGCGATGTAATGTTTGCCAAGGGTAATAAAAACTGATCAAACCGCTGTAGTAAAGCAATGATAACAGCTTCTAAAAGGAATTACACAAATCCGTATTAACATTATCTTGTGATTAAATTATAATTACCGGATAATATATGAGCATGATAGGTTGTACCTGCAGCATGAATTTAACAAACAAAACCTAGAAACGTGACAACCTCCACCATGTTGTTCTGCCGTGTTAAATGTTATTTATTCTAGAAACCATATACTGTGTCAAAACATAATAAATGTGATATAAAAATATTTATTTTTACTGTTGTATACAAAACAGAGAAACCGGAAGGAGAGAGGAAAGCAGGGGATTAGGCCGATGGGGAAGAACAGCAGCAGCAGGCACAATTTGCGGTAAAGAAATAAGCTACCGCTAACATTAATAAACTAGCTACACGCTAACATTCCTTTTCAGCAGATGTGACCGTAAAGCAACACAATCCAGACGGTGGCCGATCTAATATCGCATTTCGTACGGTTGCAGCACAGTAGACTCAAATAGCCTTGAACTGGACGGCATGCAGAAACGACAACATGGCTCGCAGTTACAGCTCATCAGCATATTTGGGGGAAAAAAAAAAACATCTTGCGGCTGTGTACATTTGAAAGAGAAGTTTGCGAGTGCACTTGGCGCGGTGTTTCCCAAAAGGAACCGCGTCCAAGGCAAAGTTTTACTGGGAAATTCACGCAACGGTGACCACTTTTCAGTCCGCTGTTCAAGGACGGGGGTTACATTATTAGGGTTTAAAACCTTTGTTTTCTGTGTTGGGCTCACTTCTTCATCCCATACGCCTGTATCATGTCATTTGTACATTTCTCTCAAGCTGAAAGTGGCTTTGCACGCCCCCGAGGTCCACGTGCATGATATATGTAGGCTTTTTTGGAAACTGTAGCAGAAGGATGTTGTAGAATTGTGACGACTGGAGGCTGTCTCCACTGCAGAAGAGCTTAAAGAGTGGTCTGCATATTGAATCTCAAACACTGTAAGTTTCAGTCTTAGTCACTGGTCCCAGAAACACTGTAAAACCCAAAACCAGACGTGAGGAAAAACTGCATATTATTCTGACTTTGGTTTAAAAAAATCTCTTCGGTAAATATAAAGTGCCATATTTTAGCATAGAATTGACTTTCCCTAATATGTTTATGTCTCTAAAATCTTTGTTTTTCCAAATAAAATAGCGTTAAACAACGATACTTACAGTTGCTGTGGTAGTGCACTATATGTTGCATCTTTGTCAAATGATGTAATTTTGTCAACCAAGGTGAATGTCATAAAGTGCATCGCAGTTGTCAGTATGGCACAAACAGGTCCGATACGAAACGTCTCTTTGTTCAAAGGTGTTGAGCAGTTTGTTCAAAAATAAATCTTAAACTAACAACGTCTTTCTCTCAGATAGTCTTTGAAACGTCCTGTTTACTCAGAAGGACTTCCAGTAATCTGAGTTTAGCCTTCAGGTTCTTGTACTCCTGGTACTCTTCGGCCATGGGAATGCGGTCATCCTTCTGAACGGCCCTAGTGGGGAAAAGAATGAAATGGGACAGGCTTGAACGAGGTAGAATAAGGTAGTCTGCATCAACTTATCAAGGCAGTTTAGTGCATCGCTGGATATCAAATGATCTGAAAATTAAGTTCATGCATTTACAGAAATGGGTAAACAAACGACCTGCTTTCTCTCGGAAGATGCAGTGAGAGTATTCTCTCGGCCATTTTTCTGGCCAAGCCATCGCTCTCTGGTGCGGTTATTCACCGTTGACTTTTAAGCTAAGCACAACATTTCATTAAAGCAAGATTAGAGGATGCCCCCAAGGAAGCCTTACCTCCCCATTTGTCTGAAAAACTGCAGCTCAAACTCTCGGAGTGCCTTGCGACGCCTCTTCTTCTCCACTCGTGTTTCCCGCAGGGACTGCAGGAGCTCTGACCTGGAATGGCACCCACCCCCCAGCAAAGAGCACAACGTGAGATTTCCATCCACCAACTGTACAAACCACAGTTCCTTGTCAAACAACTTAAAATGGTGACAAAGGGATTTCCGGTTTGGGTCAGCAGGATTTATGGGTCATGTTAATTTTAATGCCTGCATGTCCAGGCATAACTAATTATAATTCTTCATAGAGTCAATTATTATAATCCGCTTTAGCATCTTCATCAGTTTTATGCTAGGCCATCCTTTCGCACGTGATGTTAGTAACTGAACAAATATTTTGCGAGTTTCAGCGACCAACCTGAAGTTGCTGCACCAGATGGAACATGAATAAACAGCTGCAATTAAATTTACATTCTTTAGCAGCCATTAAGTGTTAGGTGTAAGCCCTCCACCTTAACAGCCTGGCTAACTGTCCCCTTTATCTGCATCTAACATTTAGGCTTGGCTGCCTGATTGGCGAAATTCATTTCTTTTCTTCGTAGTGCAGCATTTACACTTAGCTTGCTTTCACTTCCAAGTAATTATGTCTTTTAACGAGCTGGAAACAAAATAAAATTAGGATTGGCATGTTGGAACTGGCGTGCCTTTTATCCGGTCCTCCCCGAAATCTCACGAGCCAAAATTCAACAGGGCCGCAACCAGAGAAGCAGGTACTGAAAATAGGGTGGGAGGATTTTTGAAGTTCTAACCTTTTTACTTGTGTTGTTTAGCGCACATTAAAGAAATAATTATATTTATCACGGTTCATCAACGATACTGATCTGCTTCAGTTAGCTTGATTAAGAGATCTGAGCTGCTTTAGGTCCATCTGTTCAGGGAAGAATCCTCAAGGTGTTTCCTGTTACCTGGAGGCCTCGTGCAGGTTGGATATGGTGATGCCAGGCTGGTGGACGGCTTTGACCTCATCCAGCGGGGACACGAAGGCTGCGTCGCTGTCCTCTTCCTGTGTCCCTGGCGACTTGTCAGCCACGGTGGGGGGCTCCGATCGGCAGGGCTGCACCGGGCACTGCGGCACACACTCCTCATCCGAATCCTCCTCTTCCTCCTGTACAGAAGCCCAGACGCCCATCACCTACCACGGCCTCACCATTCATCCACCATTTTCCAACAATATGCATATTATAGCGGATGACGAAATAAATGCACATGGCGGTACGCTAACAATCCTTGTGTGTCTGGCCAGATCCCACTTTATAATTATAATATGTGCCAGTTAACCAGTGTCTGAATTTGAAGCTATTTACACAGGGTATATTTTGCATTCTTTCCGCTTAACAAAAATAACTAACTCTAACCGTACATACTGCACCCACAAGGGTCTCAACACATTGAGTTATCACATCCCTGGTAAGGACAAGAGAACACGCACCACCTGAAATTAGAGGATATGCAGAGATGCCAGACAGTTAAAGATCTGAAAGGTTACTGACTATGGTGGTGATGGTTGGAGTGGCACACAGCAACTGCTTGATCATCTGGTATCTGTCGTACAGCGGCTTCACAAGGTTCCTCTCCTGCCTTGAGTCCTGAGATCACATGAGGTTGGTTACCATGGCAGCACGCGTGAACAGGAAGCAATTTATCATGGTGTCCTCCCTGGCACACACACTGATATTTAACAGAAGAAAGGTCTTACTGGTCGGCCATGGAGACTCTCGAAGTACAGCAAGCATTTCTGCAGAGTAATTTTTTCTAGGGCCATCTGTTTTTGGGTCATTTCCTGGATAAACGAAATAGCGAGGAGAACAATTTATTCCACAATTTAGCTGTATTTATTTTTCACATTCGAGGGGGGTGATCTTGAGCACCCCCCAGCCAGCCGTTACAAGCCGCGTAGGCGCTCCTCTGGCGGCAATTTGTCACGTTGCGGGTGACCTGATGCCACTCGAAGCCGCGCTAACCGAAACGCCTCTCAGCGCCCGAATCCATCACGCTGGCGACTCGCTCGCGGAGCTACAAGCCAGCATTCCCCGGCCACAACGCAGGCACAGCGGTGGCAGTTATGGGACAGCTGGTGAGAAATACACGCTTAAGACTTGTTTGAGTTATACGATTCAGCCCTGGGCCCAGCATTTAGCGGCACTACAGGAACCGATGTTATATATCTTTTTATTCCAGCAACCAGTTTTAAAACTATACCAGCCGCAAAACACAAGCGTAATCAGATAAAGAACACACTGTCGCCTTGACGGGGACATAATCTCCAAAGATGGCTTTACCTTCATATTGTCTGGGAGACCAAGGGCCTGTCGCTTATCCCTAAGTCTTTTTAGCAGGGCGTCTACTGTCTCCTCCAAGGAGGGCTTATGCTGTGACTCTGTCGCCCCCTGCAGGTCACTGTTGTACTTGCATATTTCTGTGTCCTTCTGTTCTCTCAGCTCCTCCACAGATTGTTTCAATTTGAGGTCTATGGAATAAAAGAAATTCAAATCTGTTTTTTTTTTTTTTAATTTGTGGGTGGGGAGGGAGATTGAATTAATATATTTCCTGTCTTAACCAAGATAGTGTTCTGCTCATTTCAATTTTTATTTTCATCATTCTTCAGTAACCTCAGATTCCTCCACCAGTAGTAAATTGTTAATTGGATGCTGTTGTCTCCAACCATAACATTCTATTGCGCTATATGTATTTTATTCATTCTCCTTAAAAAAGGGGAAATGTTACATGGTTTAAAGGAAGACCAGGGTGGTGTTCCTCAAAGCATTTTTTTCAGTTAGCTGGGTTAACTTAAGCTAGAAGTCATGATCAAGCAATAAGAGTTTAGGTAAGGAGCATTCCTCCTCAGTCATGACTTCTAGCTTAAGTTAACCCAGATAACTGAGAGATCCAGCTTCGTGGAACACTTCCTAGGTCACATATTAGTCTTTTTTTAGGAGGATGGAGCAAGTTCCTACCTTTAAGCTGCTTGCGAGACTTGGCAAGCTCACTCATAAGCTTGGACATCTCTGGATTTGCCGTTTTATCGTTGTGTGAGGGCTGGGAGAAGGAACAAAGCACATAATCAAAACAACGGTGACGCAGAATTAAAATAAGCTGCAAAACTAAATCTGACCTGCAGAGGACGACATTTCCCATACATGTCCATGCTCTCTCCGATGAGAATAATGCAGGACCGTTATCCCTGGACTGGTCCTCAGTAAGTGAAAGTTGAATTAGCTTCATGATAATAACTCATATAATAACTGGTCTGTGCTAGATATAACCAGTATATCTTGGCTTTGAGGTATGAAAGAAAACTATTGGAGAGCGTTTCCCAGAAAGGTCTAATGTATCCAGTCCAACAATATGCAGCTGCTGTGTTTTAAGTGTAGAAAATCAGGCATTTAGAAGCAGAGACATGTTTTTTCATTCTATTACATTTCATATTGCAATTCCACTCGTTAATATTCAGAACGAAAACGACAGGTATCCAGCAGCTACGCTCCTTGGACTCCTAAAAAGGGGAATTCCATCCATCTAGCGCATTCAGTGTCCATATGGACGTTCAACATCAAATGACTTTCGGTGCATTTTAGAGGATATTGTAGAAAAAGAAGAAAGATGTGCATCTCTCTGTGCGTCACAAATAACTAATTTGAATGTTTTCTTTTTGCACTGAAGTCAATAACAGACAATCATGATTCGATTGATTTTGGAAATATGTAAGTTTCAACTTATATAGTTGTATTAAATGGGAGGGCTTTCCTAGACGAATGTGTGGTGCTGTTAAAATTTGAAGAGTACTCCTGTGCTTGGGCAGATGTTCACAATAAGTAAGCAGTGTGATATTCAGAACAGATTTGTACCTCAACAGTCAAGAGTACCATATGGTAACTAAAAGAATTGTTCTGAAGTTTCCCTTCCCTAACGAACATGGATGTTGCACATACCATATACTTCTTCTCCTGTTCAAACCTTTCTTCGAACTTGCGAATTTTCCTCTTGAGGGTCTGGATGTGTTTCGTGAGAAAGGCGATCGACAGCGTGTCTTTGGCGCCCTCTGGAGGTTCACGTCTGTCAATGCCGCGCGCCCTGAAGGAGGCAAGGACTTGCGTTACCACAGAGGGCTAGGACCATTCACAGAGACAATCGCACGTACACATGCAAAGATGCTGCAAATACAAAATGTACATTCAATGCAAAAATAAGCAGCACACATTTTATAACCAAAATATCACTATTTAACTATCTGATAACTATAAGACAAATATTTCCCAAGTGCTTGTGTCCCTCAAGGACTGTTTTATTTATTTTATATTCCAGGAAAATGAATCTCTATGAAATGTAAACAGAAGATACAAATGAGCCAGGAACCAACAGAGGCTAAAACAAACAGGCCAAGGTGCCAGATGTCAATTTAGGAGATTTACTCAAGGTTTCAGGGAGTGGACGTGTTACCTCACGCCGTCGGGCTGTGGGTGTGGCGGACTAGGATGCAGTGGGTGTGCTGGAGATGGTGTTTGGGAAAGGGATAGAAACTCAGTCGACTCCCAAAAACCCACAATCAGGTAGCTTATTTGTTCAGTAATGTGTACCACTCTGAGCTAATGTGGTGCGCGGGTCTCTGTGACACTCAGGGGTCAGAGACCTGGACTGAGTGCACAGGAGGTGGCGACTAGCGCGTCACACGGCGTCCTCTTACATGATGAACTGCTGGGAGCAGGGGGGCGACGGCGCCGCCTCTGGGTCGGTGTTGAAGCGCAGGCTCTGGCTGAAGCTCGGACAGCGTGGCGATGGGAGGGGGCTCCCGTCGTCCATGATGTGGTGCAGGAGGCGGCTGGTCCCTGGTGACGGCTGGCTCTCGCCGCCCTCCCCCTCCAGAATCAGGGCCCTGACGGCTGACCTGGGCTCTGTTGTGGGCGACACAGAGTTAAACAGGCGGATCCCACACTCCGCTTCCTGCTGATTGACTCCGTTCTAGAACTTTCTAATAAAGCTCCATAACACACACTGTTAGAAAAATAGAGTACCAGTTTGTACCTTTGCTTGTCACTGAGGCTGTGCCATCAAGGCTAAATGTACCTTTTAAGGCAGAGAAATGGAGTATAAGGAACATTTTTGTACCAGTGGGGGTACATTCATATTGTTTGTACCTTGGGGATGTTGAGTCCATTTCTGTACCTTAAAAGGTACATTTACCTACAGCTAAGGGTACAATTGACGGACCCTTGAGGGTACAGCCCCTGTGACAAGGTACAAACTGGTACTCTTTTTTTTCCAGACAGTGCAGATACTTAATGAAATATTTCAGCCCTATTTTTATTTTGTATTTAAATTTTATAGCTATATTATTAACGATTTTGCATTAGGCCAAATCACACAAAATGTATTTTATAGAGCTCTTTTACATCTTTAAAACCTTCCCAGTGGAAGATGCTAACTTGCCGGGCCAGTCTCAGACATTTGTTATCAGGAAAGGGCCATTACCCAGGGCCACTTCTGAATCTACCGCTCCTCATTATGAAGCTCATACATTATGTATCTGCCCAGCAGGCTTTTCTTCCTATGGCCTGGATTCCCAAGACCGAGGCCAAGATTCGTCTGTGCATGCGGCTAAATGTCTGCCGGAACGACGCCCCTGCACTGGCTCCCTTTCTGAAATGTGACCTGCGACCGAAAAAGTTCAAAGCTTGTGTTTCAAAGTCGCCACCTGGGGCTTCTGAGCAGCATCACACAGCAGCCTCTTCCCCAGTCGCCTGACGATCTAAAAGCTGAGGTACGTCACTACCTCCAGCACTCTGCACGCCTCTCCTCTCCCCTCACTCTCTCCCTCCTCGCCTCTCCTCTCTCCTCACTCTCTCCCTCCTCGCCTCTCCTCTCCCCTCACTCTCTCCCTCCACGCCTCTCCTCTCCCCTCACTCTCTCCCTCCACGCCTCTACTCTCTCCTCCCTCTCTCCCTCCACGCCTCTTCTCCACAAGAACCTATTTTCCTCTCCAGCCACTAAATCAACTGCAACTTTTGAATAAGTCATGGGTCTAAAGAAGTACAAGTCAGATAAAAGTAGGACAAAATCAGCCCTAAATGGTGAAAGTAGTAACTGTAATAGTATTATTATTAGCTAGTAATATTATACAGCACTATTGCATCCAGATGGTAACTTCCCTTTAAGAACAGATAAGAGTAAACAAAAGCTGGTCTTTGACCCACTGACCTGCGTCCCCGTTTATATACAGCCGGTTAAAATACAGAGACGCTTCCTCTGCACTTATGGACAAAAGTATAACCAGCAGCCAGCGCACACCCCATCAGGTGACCCGCAGAGACATCACACCCCCTGTGGTGTCTCGTGCGAACGCAGAATAATTAGGACATACCCATGGAGGAGGGGGGGGCGGTATCAAAAATGGGCGGGAGGGGGAAATCCACGCGCAGCATCATAACAGGATAAGAGGGGAGGCAGAGATCCCCGAGAGAGCCGCGAGCGTGACTGTGCGCGGCCCCCAGAGCCGCAGAGGGGACACCTGGAACCTTCTGCGGAGTGGCCGCTATCAGCCGTATCCCCGGGACACCTGCTCCCAGGCTGGGAGCTATTCTTAGAAGCCGAGCTTTCAGCCGGATTCCTGACACCACACATTTATCACGCAGCAAGAAAAAGATCCGGCGCAAAGAGCCCAACTGCCAGCCCCGGAATCCGTATCAGGGGCAGCGGGAATTTCGTGCCTCAGCGCGGCTCGGAGCTGGGGAGCCCCCCTGTGCGGCGGCGGGGATCTGTCACGTAGGACACGCACATTAACTTTGCTACACGACCTGACGGAGAGCCCCCTTTGCCCCGCGCGACGCGGCAGCGTTTTTCATGCGGGAGCCTTCGGGAGGGAGCGCAGGGGGTTCGAGGCGCGGGGGGGGGGGGGCCCGCTGGCCCACCGACTTACCGCCAGGGCTGGTCTCCTCGCTGCGGCTGCCCCGCACCGGGGTCTGGCTCTGCTCCTTGGTGCCCGGCGTCGTGTCCTCCGGCGATGGCCTGAGCGAGGAGCCTGCCTCGCCATCCAGAGCCTGCAGCTTCAGGAAGGAACTCTGCCAACAGAAGCAGAACATGCTGCTTCTGGTGGAAGCCGGAGCGGCCGGCTATCCGACCGGCGGTCTCCGTCACCGAAGGGGTGCCGTCGGCGAGAGCGGGGCGTGTGGGAGCGATGGGGAGGAGGGGC
>JAABNY020003429.1:0-13247 GCA_015164015.2 Brevimyrus niger
TTTTTTTTTTTTTTTTTTTTTTTTTTTGGTCTTTGCCCTTTTTTTCCCTCTCCTCTCCCTCCCTCTTT
Source organism: Brevimyrus niger (assembly GCA_015164015.2). Lineage (NCBI taxonomy): Eukaryota > Metazoa > Chordata > Actinopteri > Osteoglossiformes > Mormyridae > Brevimyrus > Brevimyrus niger. Next base: position 69 of record JAABNY020003429.1, read on the forward strand.
CTTTTTCCCCCTTCTTCTCCTTAGTTCCCCCCCCCCCCTGTTTCTTCCTCTCCATCTCTAACCACAGCAAAACATAACTAATACAAATAAATAAGTCAATGAAAAATAAATTAATTTATATAAAGTAGTCCTCCGCAGAGGGGGGGTGGTGGAGGGTTTATAAAAATAAAAAATAAAAAAAAAAGGATTAAGGTATCACTCCATCTGTTTGGTACACATCAAAAAGATGCCTGATTATTAAACTTAAACTTATCGAACTGAATCATTGTAATACTGGATACAATTTATAATAAATTAAATTGTAGTTTATTAAAAAGTAAATGTAGAGCAGGGCTGGTCAATCCTATAGGCACTAACTTCTGAGGGGGCACCAATTTGCTGAAACAGGCAATTTCACTTTGCCTCAGACAGGGGGCGCCGGCGGTGATGCTCACTGATTGTGCCACATTGACTTGGACGGCTACTGCTAGAGAGTCCTTTGCAGGAATGGATGCCAATCTGCACAGAATGGGTCTGTGTTTCATTTTCACGATATCTTAGCTACGGCTTGCCGTAATATTCGTTGAATTTGTACGTGGTAATAAAATGTTATCTTTACGCTTTGTGGTATTTTAGCCTAATGTTTCTAGTCCACTCACAAGTTCTTCTGACATTTCATGAATTACCTCAGTGTTCATCTATTCGTCCATCCAAAAATCTCTCTCTGACCCATTTACCCCAGTCGCCGTCACAGCAATCCCATTGTGCACAGGGTCACAAGACGACGCAACACTGCATGAGGAAGCAGTGTCTTACGCCGTTGGTTTATTCACTCTGACATTCATTTCAGGTTGCTAATTAGCATGCTAGTAAGCCAACCTTTAAGAATAACACTTTTCGGGAAAAAAATGTAATGAAAAAAAAGAAAAAAATGAAATATCACCTTGTACTTGCACTGTAACGCTTTAACCTAAGCATTATTTTATTATCATATGAAAAACATTTCCGAAAGATTTACATTCAGTAATATGACTGCAAAGTATTGAGCTACACTACTAGATTACCTGATGAAAAATCAGGTAAATCAAACTTTGCATGTCCAATAACCGACATACTTCATGTTTTGTACTTCCAATTATGGTAAAAATCAATTATGTAAAACAAGTTTTATCACAGAAAGTAAAATGTGCAAACATAAAATTTCAGTTACATGATTGACTTCAGTTACACTATGGTGGTTGCAAAGATTTTTTCACTATTTAAGTTTAAATAAAAAATTATAAATAATAAAACTGCTCCAGTATTTCTGCTTTTGGTTTGGGAATTTATCCACACCGGACATTTGCAATTGCAAATTCGGGGAATTTTCACCAAGGACAATTTTCCTTCGTGGGACACATTACTTCCAAGTTCATACTTCACTTTTCTGCTTCCTATTACGGTTCACACTCAGTTGTGCGCGGACTCTTGTGTACATATTATTACTGTAATATGGCAGCTGCTGTCTCAGTGTACATACAGCAATGATACTCCACCTGACCAGCAGATGGCAGATACTTCCATCTCCACTTCTATTCTAAGATCATTTCTATTATCTTTCTATTCTTCTTCTATGTTCTTTCCACAAATTCGGTATATGAATACATCGTTGAGCACTCTCAGTTAAATACGTATATGCAGGTACCTCTGCATCTCCTCACAGCTACTCATCAAAAGCATCCATAACTGCAACTACTCTTCTTTTACTCTCTCCGTTTTTTAGCTTCTGCTCTGTGAAAGTCAGTGCTGCCACCTACTGGGATGACCGAGTCGATCTGTTGCGCATGCGCAGTCGACACACACCAACACGCAACAAAGCCTGCTAGGCCCAAAATCCGGGCTTCCCGTCAATCCGCCGGAGAACAATGATTATGACATTTACGTCGCACACACTGTGCACAGATCATAATGGCACGCAGAAAGGTGAAGTAATAATTAGGCTTAACACAGACTGTTGAATGAGGTATGAGAACTTTTGACTAGGAGGTTCTGTATTGTGATTCAGTCGCAGTTTTAAGCCCTTTAATCGGGACCCAGGCATGGTATGATCATTGCATTTCCACCCTCCATAGAACGCATGCCTTGGGCACATGACTGAAGCATTGCAGGGTTTTCAGACTGTGAGCTAGCTGTGTAGCCGCCTTCGTTTGACGGCACATCTGTGAGCTTCATTCTGGGTATGAGAGAGGGGAGGAGCGAAACTGGACTCGTGGCAACACCAGGGCCTTTGCAGACAATCCTATGGAAGAAGCACAGACAAGGGCCAGGACATTCACATTTACTTCATTCAGTGGGTCCTTTTGTCCGAAGCAACGCACATATGAGACAAACAGCACATTAGGAGATTCGCTGTTGGTGTAGAACAGTGTTAATCACTGCCAGTTTATTTAAGACAAGTGAAGCAGAGCTTCACCAGAGAATGAAATCAAAACATCCATATCACATAAAATATCATTTGAATGCCGCTCTATAATCACAAGGCCATTTCTATGTGAAACCACAAAATGACACAGTATTGTGCAAATCAGCACCACCTGCTGGATGCCGCACTCCTACCTTTAGTGAGCCTCCTCAGCGAGCCGGGCTGCTGGTCACACTGGGCAGAGCCGGAGCTGCTGCTGGTCGAGCTGGAGTGATCCGATTTCTCAGACTTCACCGAGGGAGTGTGGACCAGTGGGTGCAGCCTGGTCTTCATGGCCCCGGACAGCGTCTGGCTCCAGTCTGCGGGACACAGCCAGTGTCAGTGCTCACACAACTGCTTTTACTACGGTATCAGAGTAAATAAACCGGAAAAGCACTGATGAGGAATCCATTATACAACTGCTCGCATCTCTAGGAGTCACTGGAAATCATTCTAGGAATTCTACTGTTTCAGGCCACGTTAAATACCATGGTGTGGCTGACTGTCATCAGGTTATGACAAGTCACTGCACTAAACCAAGAGCTGAGTCGGGGAACGTTGAGGTAAATACAGACAGTCCCCCGGTCATGAGTGAGATCACATTCCTCAGTCTGTCTTGAAGTCGAATTTGTTGGTTGTTGGACGGAAAAATACATGACTGTACTTACAAGTGCGCTTCCCTAACCGTCAAGCCACCACTGCCCACTGTACTGTACCACTGCACACTGTACTGTACCACTGCCCACTGTACTGTACCACTGCCCACTGTACTGTACCTCGAGCCGATGAGGCGCACAGTGTCTTCATGAGCATCACAAAACAGCCCATGCATGTCTAATTACGAAACTTTAATTTAAACATGAATTTAACCCGCATTTTTAATATAATACGCTTTACAGCCACCCATTCGTAAGTACGAGTTATCTATAACTCGGACCTTCTTAACACGGAGACTGCCTGTAATGCAATGCAAGAATTCATTTGTACGCAACTAATAAAGTGTGCTGGCATCAGCTGTATATGAAATAATTCCATAACCATTCATGTATTTTACATTTAAACATGTGGGGGGGGGGTCATGGAGGCATATTGTAGAGGCCAAGAGTCCCGCCAATATGATAAAATGCTATTATTTTCTAAAATTCTGTGACTGTAATCAAAAAGCTAAATGTGTCAAAAGTCTGGTATTTTGTTTGGTTACATATGAGGTTAGAGCTGGTAGGGGTTAAGGTCATCATGGCTGGGATTACTGTTTCCCCCATAGCAATGAATGGAGAGTCCCCACAAAGATATGAATACAAACCTTTGTGTGTGTGTGTGTGTGTGTGTGTGTGTGTGTGTGTGTGTGTGTGTGTGTGTGTGTGTGTGTGTGTGTGTGTGTCTGTGTGTCTGTGTGTGTGTGTGTGTGTGTGTCTGTGTGTGTGTCTGTGTGTGTGTGTGTCTTATATATAAAATGTAAACAAGTGACTGTGCCGTCGTTTAACATACCTGAGTGCTCAGTCAGTCTGAAGCGGCCGAAACAGAGGTGGATCCTCCACTGCTTCTTCACACTCTCCTTCATCAAACAGTAGAAGACGAAAATAAAAAACCCTGAAAGATAAAGACAGGACCTTTCCGGAACATGCTAGAATATGTTCTTTTGTTATATGTTTATTTTCTTGGACCTCTACTGATCTGCTGATTTTTACTCATCACATAACATGAACTGTTGGAGAACCCCCCCCCCACCACCACCAATACCGATAAACATTTGGGGGTATTAAAAATATGGGCTATTTATTAAATTCTGGGCAGGTGTGGATAGCTCTAATCCAGACAGTAAAAATCCAGACCAAGATTTTGTCTCAACCAACCAGTTGAGTCCTCTGTGACCGTGGGTGTGTTTAACTTGGGCTTAGGTCTGTCTGCAGCTGATGTGACGTGGAGCGCGATCTGCCGTCGACCATATAAACTGTAACTACATATAGACTGTACTTGTACGTATAAACTGACTGCAGCCAAGTTGGACAACTTCTACTCCTCGTAGTCTGCGAGACCTGACTGCAATGGCAGCGCTGCCAGAAGGGTGTGGATACATCTATACAAATATCACCTGCATGCACATTACTTCGTTTACAATGACCAACTCCTGATACAAACTGTTAGCAGTGAATAAAACTATTGTGTATAGTGGCTCTGTGTAAAAACATAGCTATATTTATTTCAAGGATTCAACGTTTTTACTGTCATGTGCAGAGTACAGTGCAATCTTCACAGACTGGACAATTAAACAAATAAAGCAGCGCAACATTATAGTAACTAACAATAAATAAACCACTAACTTTTGTGAATTATTACAACATTTATGTAATTTATTTATACTTTATTTTACCAAGTAAATTAACTAAACACCAGTTCTTATTGCTTTATGTGTTTTTCGACAGAAATAGCAGATAACGCATCGGAACTTTCTGGGATACAAACGTCATGTATGTGACTAAACTCTTCAGCCAATAAGGGCAAAGTTGTGTCGTCATGGAGGCGTTCCAGTTTGTGCAGCCGGGTGAGAGGTGCTGCATGATCTGTCTTAAGCCGTCTTGCTTTGGCAAGGTTTTTGTACCATGTAACATGGTGACGCGTGGTGACATTTTGCAGGGCCAGCTGAAGTTGGACAAAAAAAATCTAACCATGATGCATTGCATCAGGACCAGAATGCATTGCTTTACGCCAGCACTGTAAGCAGCTGCATGAAGTCAAACTCACCACATGACTCTTTATGTTTAACTGGTTGGTTGAAACAAAGCCTTGGCCTGGATTTCTACTTTCTGGACCTGAACTATCCAGCTCGGACTCTGAGGATGCTCTACCTACCTTGCAAGCTGTTGAGGATGGCAAAGAGGTAGAGCAACGGCACCTTAGCAGGGCCCCAGGTGAAGAAGGCCATCAGCCAAGTGAGGCCCAGCAGGAAGGTGAGGCTGGTCACACCCCGCAGGTCGTGCAGGAGCCCAGTGCGGCTGCCAGGAGGCTGGATGTTGCAAAGCTGGACCAAGACCACCACGAACACCGAGATGTTGCACAGCAGGATCAGGAGGACGTAGGTCACCACAGACACGTAGAAGACGACATCATCCTGCACCCAGCAGCTAAGAGGAAAAAAACACGACTGAAGGCTGGGAGAAAGCAGGCTGTCCTTCATCACACCGTGTGAGTATGACGTCACCGCCACCGTCCATGTGTTGAGTGGCCGCCACTAAGCCCTACTCCACATCTACTCCACATCTACTCCACGTCACTCACAACTGCTCAGATCCATCCAGGGGTTGAATGTTTTCACGATACAGAGCACTGCCATAGGCATCCATCTTCACTGCTAACACCAGGCTGACGATCACCAACGGGAGACCTGCAGTAGCCACAGTGGGATTAGTCAGGCCTCTGTTCCTGTGATTGCCGGAATAGTCCTGTGTTTCCCAAACTGTGCTATGTGAGATCGTGCAGGGGGTTAGGGTTGGACACCAACAATTCTGAGATTTAAATTGATGAACTCACAAAAACCACAAAGTTGCACTTCCTCATTGGCTTTCTCTTGTTTGCGTGTGCAAACAAAACAGTTGATCATTTTTGTAATGTTACTTACGCATGGGATTGAGACGGACGACCCAAATTGTTCATTCTATGCTATTGCGTGCCACTTAACAAGACAGTCTCGCTGAAAGTTCAGCGCCAGATTTTCGGATAGCATCGCATGCAGAATACACTGCCTTGACAAAGCATTCAATAAAGACATTAATGTGCTTTGCAACATACAGTGCCCAAAGAAAGCCTTGGGACACTTGCTTAATTCAGTAGAACTATTGCAATATTATTAGTTTTATAACGAAAATCATTACTTTATTCGCTTGTTTACAAAATATATAGTCACATTAGCAGCAACTAGCAGCTTTAAGTACAACATTCATTTAAAGTAGTAATAAATTCAAACCCAAATTATGGCTTTAAAAGAGCTGTTCTGAGATACAAAGTCCAAAGCAGCCTCATTGCTGCTTTTTAATTAGTAACACATTTGCGATAACAAAACCAAACATTTTTGTTTAATATTCCTCTGAGAGCAAATGTTTACGCTTGTAATTAATAGCAAGATGGCAAGAACAGCACTTAATTAGTCAAAAAAATCATGACACTTAATACAAAGACAATGTCTGCGCAGACGATATGTGCACCAACACATTTGCAAGATTTTTGCAGGATCGAGAAAGCATCCCAAGACTTCCTGTGGGCGTCGTACGTGTGCAAGAGCGGATTCTCAGCACTCACTAGTACGAAGACCAAATACAGACACAAGCCAGAAAATATCTTAAGATGACAACTCTCTTCTATAAAACCCAACTCTGCAGAGCTGCATGCATCAGGACAAGCCCTTCGTTTTCTCCACATTATCTCCACACTGATGTATGTATGCAACTTATCATGTGAGATTGACACACCACTAACTGTCTCGCACTTCTTTCTGTGTTTATCCCGCAGGGCCACGAGATAAATGGCCTGAGCTCCCACTGGAACCCCAAGCTACCCTCTCGCCCTATATGTGTGTACAGAGAGCATGATGGGATATCCGAAAACTAAGCATCCCAAGGTCAAGTCAAGTCAAGTCATTTTTATTTATATAGCGCTTTTAACAATGGACATTGTCTCAAAGCAGCTTCACAAAAAAGAAGGTACCTGCACTTATGCAAATGACAAATAAAGTGTCATTTCAAAAGCCAGGAAAAAGCAAAAGGATCTTTCTAAAAAGTGGAGCACTGGCAGAGTGACGCAGCACTTCAGTGACACATTTCTGAGCGCTGCAGAAACTGCCCTGTTGAATGAGAAATAAACCATCAGGAGCATATTACTAAGCTCTCATCTATAATGCGCTATAGACACCTTCATAATGCATTATAATGGTTGGTATAAGAATTAGTAAAACATTACAGCATCTTCTATTGACAGTTACAAGGCATTATAGTGTTGATTATAGTGCCTTATAAGCTGCAATGAGCTCTCCTCTATAATGCATTATAGATTCCTTCATAATGCATTAAGAAGCATGCATTCTTATACCAACCGTGATAATACATTATACATGCTTATTAATGTATTATGAAGGGGTCTACAATGCATCATAGACGGCAGCTTCATGGAAACGGTCACCAATCAGACAACGGAAGAGATTTTTTATCTGTTTTTTATAGAGCTGTGCCGTGTGCTCAGTCCCACATGCAACCACCACAGTAGACAGATCATAGCTAGAAGTGCCGTCATCACCAGCCTCACTTTCAGCGACATCACTCCTGACCTACTTTTTCTTACCCCAGCCAAGAATGCAGAACTTGAGGATGTAGGCGGGGACATAGACATTGAAGACCTTCACCAGAGCGAAGTACATGTGAACGGCCTCCAGGCCCATCCAGGTGAAAGAGGCCAGGAGGGTGTAGTGCTGTGCGGCGGCTACGGCCACACAGAGGCCCCGAGAGCCGAGGGACGACAGCCAGGAGTTGACGAGGAACACGAGGTTCAGACCCAGCAGGGCCAGTGAGAGATTAAGCAAGATTTTTGATGGATAATCTCTCCGAAGCCTCCTGTGAGAGAGGAATGAAATGGGGGGAGAATAGGAAGGATGGGCTGAGAGTGTTGAGTTCTTCTACATTAATAACATTAGCTGAAGTCATGAAACTCTGAGGGGGAACAGAATAGCGGCGACCGTGAGTGTGAACGGGAGCTTGTTGGTATAGTGAAATGCGGAAGGATGGACACTGTAACTCTTCAGCTCCATCTGTGGGCGTTCACAGCCGCCCAGAGCCATGCACAGTCGCTCGCAGCCATGCACAGCCACTCACAGCCGTTCACAGCCATTCACAGCCGCTCACAGCCATTCACAGCCGCTCACAGCCTCTCACAGCCCTTCATAGCCCTTCATAGCCATTCACAGCCATTCACAACCCCTCATAGCCATTCACAGCCACTCACAGCCATTCACAGCTGCTCACAGTTGCTCACAGCTGCTCAGAGCCATTCACAGCCACTCAGAGCCATTCACAGCCACTCACAGCCATTCACAGCCACTCACAGCCATTCACAGCCCCTCATAGCCATTCACAGCCATTCACAACCCCTCATAGCCATTCACAACCGCTCACAGCCACTCACAGCCATTCATAGCCAATCACAGTCGCTCACAGCCATTCACAGTGGTTTACAGCCGTTCACAGCCAGTCATAGCTGCTCACAGCTGCTCACCCGAAGGCCGCATACGTCAGCACACTGATGCCTAGGAAGATGGAAGAAATACCGCAGCCCAGGTAGGAAATGACAGTCAGGATCTTCTCATTGATCTCACTCACTGGAGTCCTGGACACGTCCTGCAAATACAAAGGAGAGGAGCCATTAAAACCATCTCTGTCATTTATGAAAAGGAGTTTTATTAACATTTCATTTGAGGAAAATCAGTGTGGCGATATGATTCTGATAATCATTTCATAATATTCAACAAACTGTACAGGCAGTCCCCAGGTTAAGACGCCCGATTTGCGAACAAATGGACTGCCATAAAGCCAGCTACATTAATAATCCAGGTTAAATTCAATGGTTCTTAACACACACACTACTTTCTGACGATCTTGAAAACATTTTGCAACTTGAGTGGCTCATCGGGTCAAGGTGCAGTACAGTGAATGTTTACTATATACTAAGATAAACATTTGACTAACTGACACTAAATAAGGACAGTATGTACCTGTTACTTACAAATTTGACTTAAAGAGATACTTAGGGAACAGATATTTGTAACCTGGGGGCAGCCTGTAATTATTATTAATTTTACTCCTAATAAATTTACCATCTTGATGATCAAACACTAAATATTTAACCTTCAAATGAATTGAAACACTGATTTTATGTGAGGTCCACATTTGTAAGATCATACCAGTAAATGAGACCATACCAGGAGCCCGGATCATACCAGTAGCCGAGATCATTAGCGGTAGTTGAGATCATTACCAGTTGCTGAGATCATTACCAGTTGCTGAGATCATTACCAGTAGCTGAGATCATTACCAGTTGCTGAGATCATTACCAGTAGCTGAGACCATTACCAGTAGCTGAGATCATTACCAGTAGCACCCCAAAGTGAGTGAGGTGGTTACAGAAGCAGGTGGTATGGGTCGCACTGGTATGGTTCTCTCTGCATCCACTGGACTCCCATCCACCCTGCATGCCTGCATCAAACAGGGAAAAACACTGTGCATACAGGTACCAACACCCTGATCCTTCAACACATTAACTGTGATTTCACTTTTCTCCAGAGCATCTTCTTAAGACTCCATTTTCCATCAATCGGTCAAGTTTATAGCCTTCGCAGGGTGATATATTCTGGCTGGAGGTGAAAGGGGGGGGGGGGGACTGTCTGGCAGATACAAAGGAGAGAGCCGACAACCAGAGGTGGAAAGTTAAGGTCCAGGAAGTACAAATCCAGACCAAGGTTTTGTACTTACTGGACCTGAACTTTCCACCTCCGTCAACAACAGAGTAACATCTTACCATTCTTGCTAAAATCCCAGTAGACACACTGCACTTTGTCCTTGGGCTGGGAAGACATGGAAGAACTAGGTTGATTAACCTTGTTTTATCTAATTGCTTGTTTTAGGCAATGAACAGGAAATGATAAGGCATTACCAGCACTGCATCTACCTGGGTGTCTTTGTGGTGTTGAAGAGTCACAAAAATTGGGTGCTCCAGGTCTTTGATGGTGGCATTTGTGACACTTGCAGACACGACGTAGGTGTTCAGCTCCATCTGGCTCCCCTTGTCCTGGAGATGAAGCGCATTTTGCTTAATGGGCCTTCAATACAGGAACTTCAATGAGATGCATGCATTGCTCGAGTGGATGTCATGTTTGTGATACTGATTTACTAGAAGTTAAACAAAGATGGAAAACAGTGAAGGACGTAACGCCTTCACCATTTACTATATCGCAAGGATGAACAAGGTGGTCTGAATAGGCCACACCCCGGTACCGTGAAGAGATCTGAAATGACGTAGAAATGAAACTGGACTCGGGACGCAATCTCAGTGCTCTCAGGGAAGTACTGGCCCACCGCCTGTGGCAGATAGATGTAGGCCACGGTGCTTTGGAAAGGTTCCTGGTTGAGGAAGATCTACAGTGCAAGAAAGCCAGAGAAATGTGCATTTACAGCAGGGCTTTCAACACGTGGGCATCTTATGGGCCGATAATCCCTATTCCTCTCAACATCATACATTTGATTCATAAATTTTAATTTATTTGACACATTTGTTCATATTTCAAAGTCAGCCATCGCTCCCCTGAGGTAAGAGCTTAGTTTCTATTTCAACCTTGGTGTTCGTTTCCCTCCATCCATCTATCCGTTCATCCATCCATCCATCCATCTATCCATCATCTACCCACCCATCCATCCTGTAGGGTTTGCAGCCTGGTGTATGTTTGATAACTCTTAATTTATTGGATATACTCAAGGTCACAGATCCTCTGGGATATGCTCACAGCTTCACTTTCCCAGCCTTGTCTGAGTGCAGTAAAATAAAGAGAAAAGCATTTAAAAAGTGGCTTACTTGCATGTTTATCGTAAGCCTTTTGTTTTCATTAGGAAACCCTTCACAATATATTTGCCCCTATATTTACTCCTGCATATAGGGCAGCGTGTCGGATGGCCTCCGCCTTGTGTTCTGGGACAGCCTGAACTGCCAAATTAGAGCGACCCAGGACTCGACAAGCGTTACAGAAGACAGCTGGCAGGACGGATTATAAAAATTAGCAGAAGCTCCAGAGGAAAAAACTGTTTTCACAGTGCCAGGTGATTACAGCCTTATGGCAGAGCAGCGGCGGATAAGCTGTAAAGATGCGTATCGACAGCTTGATGAAGTTTTACAGCTCTGTGCTGTTTGACCAGGCGCCGTGACGAGGGCGGAAGCCCCTGCTTCAGTTGTGGATTTGTCTTCGATTCCGTTGACATAAAACAGCAGAGGGGTTTCCCGCCCCTTCCCACCCCTCTCACACATTCAATCGTTTGCACTTATTTTCTTCGTCCCTCGTTTCCATGCCTACTCCCAGCCTGAAGGTTCAAGGGTGGACGCTCACCTCAGGGCCACTGTCCTGCAAGATGGATGAGACCCCGAAGGAGATACCCTGAAACCGAGAGGAGTTGACGTTGAGGAGGGAGACGGCCAGGCTGGGGGTTATCACGTCATACTGCTCCCCGCTGTAGATCATGCTGTTCCCGATGTTGTCTGTAATATTGAGAATGCTGCACGGGGAGAGGGGGGGAGATGGAGAAGGTCAGGAGAAGGAGGCCGCCACAGCCTTCAGGGGTGGGCTCTGACCCCACGCTCACTTGTTAGTGACGGCTGAAAGGTCACTGTCGGAAGCCATGATGCTGGAGATGATGTTGATGATGGCCGACCCCAGAGGCGGCGTCACCTCGGCGACGGCGACGATCTCCTCTAGCTTGGTGATCAGGATGATCAGGTCTGGGGGACTCAGGGATGTTTGGGCGCGTGTTAGATTTGCGATTATCTCCACCACATCCATGGAATTTTCTGGGTATACAGAGAACACCACAAAGGCACTTTGGTCAAAGAGTGAGAAAGAATCTGGGAAAAACAAACACATTAAATTATAATATTACCTTATTTCAGTTCAAAGTGAATGAATTTCAGAGCTGCCTTTTCCCAGCTGTTTAAATAGTGTAAGTATACATTTAGTCTAATGCAAAGGTTCTCAATATTGTTTCCATTCCAACCCAAACTGCTTTCCACCTGCCGCATTCATTATTAGCCCATCAACAACCATCAGACCCTGATTAAAGTTGGGTTGGAATGAAAATATGTCATGAACAGGATTGAGAACCACTGGTCTAATGGGATTGTGTTCTATTGTGTCTTTTTTGTTAGGCTTGTCTGGTTACACATGAGATGCCGACGCCAATTTTATAACCCACCTGGTGAGATGCAGACACTCTCAAGGTCGGGAATGGCAATGGGGGGGCAGGAGCGGAGATCTGCAGGGGACCACTTGGCCTGTTCAGATATGCCATCCAGGGCACTGTGACAGAGAAGTCAAACATGTCCATTCTAGAGGGGCTACAGAGAGGGAAATGCCACGTCCGGACAAACGATAAGGCCAATGGAACACTTCAAGCTCGATTTTCCTCCGTATCAAGCAGGGTTGGGCTAATTCCGGAATGCATTCATCAATTCTAATCCTATTCAAGAAATGGAACTGGAGTTGCGATTGGAAAGAAATACTGTGGGGAGCAGAATTGGAACTGAATTCGAATTTCAAGGAGATTTACATTTCAACTCCAGTTCCATTTCTGGATTGGAATTGATGAATATGAATGAAGATTTGAGTATGGATGGTAGGCACATGTCCTAACTAATATTGTGGGAGTACCATGTGTGTTTAGGGGCTCGGGGCTGACTTGCTCCCTACCAATGTTAATTTGCTCCCTACCAATTGTTCCACGTGTCAAAATCCTACGCCATGAATTTTGTGCACTCAGAGTAAATAAAATCTTCAGAACATATGTTAAATATACTTATATAAAAACATAAAAACCACGATATAGGGTGGGGGTTAAGTTTTTCTGGTTTCAACCCCCCCCCCCCCCCCCCCCCCCCCCCCCCCCCCCCCCCCACCCCCCAAACGGACCCAAGGCCCCACAACCCACAATAGCGATTTGTATTAACAAAACCACGACCATCACCAC
>JAABNY020003430.1:0-13237 GCA_015164015.2 Brevimyrus niger
GTATTTTATAAGCAAGAAATACTTGCTTTAGGACAGAAAGTAAAGGGCTTTGGGTATGAATCCTGGCCAAGTGTCTATGTACGTGTTTGTATATACTACATTGTGGGGACCAGAAACCTGACGCGGCATACCTTGTGGGGGCATTTTGTTGGTCCCAACAAGGGAATACTCATTTTTATAACAATCTGTGTCTGCAGTCAAAAAAACTAAATTAGCCAAATGTCTTTTATTTTGTTTGATTATTTAATATAGTTAAAGTGTGGGTTGGGTAGTGGTAGGGTTAGGGTTAGGGTTAGGGTTATGCCTCTAGAAATGAATGGAACACAAAGATATAAATATAATTGTATGTGTGTGTGTGTGTGTGTGTGTTTCCTGGGTTTCGTATCACAGCTTGGAATTTGCAGCTACAGTAGGTGAATTGCAACATTGTTTGTATTGTTTGTCTGTGTGTGACTGTATGCCCTAATTCATACCGTATGTATCCTAGGATAGGAGCCAGGTGCTCCGTGACCGTGTGCTTGATGAGCCGTGAGGGAAGATCGGTGGATGGATGGATGGATGGATGGAGGGATGAATGGAGGCAGGTGTGTGATGGTTAATCAAAAAATATACATCATTTTAGGAAGTAGGTGAAGTTTCAGCATAGTTGGTCATTCTGAAGTTTGTAGCTGTCAGCTCTGCTGCACTCGGACCTGTTTCTGGTCCACAAGTGGAGAGAACCATTTGGTTCTGGGTGGGGGGCTGGGAAGGCCATTTTAATTTGCCAGTTAGGGTCCTTTCCGATGTCTGCATGATGGGGTGTAGGATGGATGGAAGAGACACGGCAAGCACAAAAGACAGAGGTTTTGGCAGGGAAGGACCTACAGTAAATAGACTGAGGATGTATGGCAAACTAGAATGGGATAAGAACAAATCACCACTCAAAGACATGGTCTCCTGACTTTTGCTTTCCAGAGAGAGACCAACACCCAGAATATATCTAGTCTGAAAAAAATACCATACATTTCATCCATCTATACAATTATGCAGTGTTAAGGACATGGACACTGACCATGTGGGTGCAGGTTTGAATCTAATGTGGGTTCATGTTAACCTTCATGAGGGAGATCACAGTTTTCCATGGGGGCTGAACCAAAAAAGCTGTGGTTTGATCTTCAGCAGGGCCCCCGACAGCTCCCCCATGTTTTCTACATTTACAGAAATGCATTTAAAAAGGGCTTCTATTTAAAGGGTAGAAGTAATTGTTGCACAGAAGAGGCACAGACAGAGCACCTGACAGTGACTCACTGGTGCTGATGTCAGGTCTGCAGTGTTGCCTGACTTGTAAACAAATGGCTCATACTTAAAATAAACACAGACAGATGCCTGGGAATCCTGGGCTGCAGGAGCATTATAGACGTGCGGGACGGGAGCGGAGAGCCACGTGGGAGAGGCGATAATTTGTCATTTATTATTCAGAGTCTTAAATGAAAAATGCCTTTGAACAACAGAATAAACAGGTGAGAGTGGGCGGCATTGGCCTCCGAAGCACCAGGGGGCGTCGTGTGGATCTGGGCGTCCGGATGTTCTGAGTGTTTGTCAGTTCAGATCCCAGGCTCCGCGGCGTGATGTTACCGTTAACCCCGCAATTGCTCTAGGAACTGCTGACGCTCTTTTCTCAATCATCCCACTGCATGAAAGCGTCTTCTTGACTGAATACATAATAATTGGGGGGTCACACAAACAGTGACGGTTCAGGTGTCTGTGTGTGTGGAGTTTGCATCTTCTCCCCATGTTATCCTGGGGTTTCCTCCAGGTCCTCTGGTTTCCCCTCACAGTCCAAAAACATGCTATGGTGAGCAGACATTTCCAAACTACCTGTACGGTAGGTGTGCGTGCGTGAATGAATGGGGTTGCCCTGCGATGGGTTGGTGCCTCATTCTGGGTTGTTCCTGGCGTTACTCCTGTGGCATCTGGGGTAGCTGGATGGATGGATGGATGGATGGATGGATGGATGGATGAACAAACATGGACTTTGCAGAGAGTCCCTTACTATTTAGGGGGGAGTCAGAGGTATTGGAATATGTTATTTTGTACATACAGGCATGACTGATGTTGGTCTAAATCAGCATTTTAAGCAGAAGAAAGACAATTTTAATGGCAAATCTTCCTGGAAGCTGCAGCTCCTCCTTCCGAAAAGCATGTTCATGCGGGACACTGATCTCCTCCTGCTGGTGCCTCCAAATGTTATCGCACGTTTCCTGTGAATCAGACGCTGCCGGAGGATCATGGGAGACTTCTGGGGATGTTCAAACTGGCATCTTAAACCTGACTGTGACCTTGATCTTTGTATTTTCCATACAAAGCCATAGAAATCAATTTAGTTTCTATCTACCTATTTTAAAAGTAGACTGTTTAAGGTTTCTGGAGGTGCTTGTTATGTGTCAGAAACAAACTCACAGCTTTTTAGAGGGTTTGGAAATAATTCTGTTTTCCCCCTTAGGCAAGAGGATTAATTTTTGTTTAAAAAATTTACATTAAGCTTTTAATCACGATGCATTACTGCATTAATGTTGACAGCACTAGCTTATATACACACTCTAATAAACTTAACATTAATTGTTTGGTACCAAAAATTGGGAGGGTTTGAGTCTGAAAGTTTTTAGCCAGAGTGTATGTAAAGTTAAAACCATAAAAACTATAGCTCTTGTGATCACATCTTGCAACACTGAAAGATCTACATACATACAAAAACAGAACCTACCTTGCATGAGTAGGAGCTGACCTGTTGAAAAACACAGAGGGGATTTTTGTAACGTATACAACATGATTTGCTGTAGTGGCTTTGACATTTCTCTATCCAGGTTTCCTCTTCTACTACAACCATCCACATATGCACACTCGTTAAAGCAACATATCTTAGTTTGAACCTTAGTGTTAATATTCAAAGTGTGTGAATCGCATAGGAAATCACAAGAAATCGATGCACATGCAGGTACATACAAAAAAATGCATGCAGGTAGCTACCCCAGAATGATTTTTTAAATTGTTTTTATTGCCAGTATAGCTTCACTTGCTTATAAACTTTTAAGAATGTAGTAAAATAAAATGTTCTACATAAATATTAAATGAAAAGTTCAGATTCCTTATAGGATGTTCCTTGTTGTTTGAAAAAAGCTAACAAAATATCAAGAGATAAGATTTCTGCATAGTATTGGTAGGGGCACTTCCCTCCTGTCCACATCCAAATCTACACCTTTGATACAAGCCTATAATTTGATGGTGTATGATGTGCTGAAAGATCCACATACATACAGACACATACAGACACAAAGACACACACAGAACCTACCATCCATTTCTCTGGGATCAGCTGTTGAAGAACACAGATGTTAGTTAGAGGTGATTGTTGCAGCACATTAAACATGATTTACTGTAGCAGCTTTGATGTTCTGCTTTTAGAGGTTTCTTAGTATACTACATTATGAGCAGAATTATTAGGCAAGGCTGTTTTCTTCTCATCCAACCAAAACTTTCAGTCCAGATGAATCTCTATTTAAGAATCAACTGTTTAAAAACAGAGCATGTTCAGTATTTGGTCTGGGTACTTTCTGTTCGGATAAAAACAGAAAAACAGATACTTTCCTGTGGATAATTACTGAGCACATTTTAATACTATTAAAATGGGCCAAAGAAGACCTTACAGAGAGCAGGAATAAATAGTAAAGTGCCAGTCAAAAGGATGCAAAATGATTGAAACTGCCAGACTTTTGAAATGGGTTCATTGTACAATCAAGTGTTTCGCTACCAATAAAAGAGGACTGAAGAAGCACGTACAGAAATGATGACACGCATAAACTGCCAAAGTTTTCTGTCAAATTAAAGGGGAGACTTCTTAAAAATCAAACGCCATCATTTTTCAAAAGTCCAATTTGAAAAGAATCTCTGGAAGTACCAAGTGCAGTGTACTGTGTGATATTCCTGAGGTCACAAACACTGAAACATGGCCTATACATAAAAAAGCATGTATGGTATAACATTAGGAATGAGCAAGGACAAATCTCAAGACTGACGACAGTCCGGGGACAGATGAGATGGAAGTGACTCTTGATGGAGCTGATGGATGGGCCAGTAGATGGAGATCCTCTTCAAGCACCAACAAGGTGGTAAAGGAGAGTTAACATGGACAAACATGGATCAACTTGTCAGACCTTTCTGACTTGCAGATGGTGTAAACATTAAACACAAGGTCTACTGCTAATTTTTAAAAGATACCTTCTTCAAACCCTGGCAAAAGAAGAAGTCAGGAGCTTTCTAAAAAGTTATGATATTCCTGCAAGACAAGGCCCCTCCCCATGCATCAAAGTATTTCATAGATTGACCTAGAAAGGCTTGAAATGTGATTGAATTGTGACCTGTCCACCTTCATGGCCTGAGTCAACCCCATTGAAAACTATAGGGCCTTACCAAAGTGTGAGTTTTACCAAGGTAGCAAGCAGTACCCTTCTCAGAGCAGCGTCTGGGAGGTGGTCCTAGCTGGCTCAGCTAATATAGGATGCAATCAAATAAAAAATCTGATAGTTCAGTGGACAACAGGCTCATGATGGTCATTGAGTAGAAAGGTTGCTATACTGGACATTAAACTGAATGAAGTGGGTTGTATTGAACAAGTGATAGCTTGTTATTCCTAATATATTCTTAATAACAAAATAGTTTCTTATTATTTCTGTTGATGGTGAAGAGAAAAAAATCAACTGATTGTCTGTTAATTCTGCACACTGATAACACTGGGTAACAATTGTTTACATTGTTTTTTGTTTAGCTGCATTTTTTGATGTTTCTTAACTAATTTTCACATGCTGAATTCAAATATGGCATTACTTGTTTCATACCTTCAACGGTCTTTTCACAAAAGCAAAATTACAAAATCTATATTTTGTAGTACAATTTGCATTCTTATGTCGTAAACATACATACAGTAAACATACTGTTAGCCGAATTAAACATAGTCAGTCGCCAAACGCATTTAAATTTGTTTGCAAAGGCTCTCAGAGTGTAGCTACTAGTCACTAATGATCACTGAAATTGCAGAAATTAATCTTGGAACATTTTTGCCTTCTGTGGTCAGTTTTGTCGGGCGCATACCAATCCCCAGACATAATCTCCCATCATCGCTGCATCCAACCTGCCCTGATATCGTCTCTCCATCGACTGAATGTCTTGGTTCCCCATGTTCATCACTGATGTCCCCAAGATTTTGTCTGAAGAAGTCCAAATGTGAAGGTAGGAAATGCAATTTCAATGACATCCTGCACCCCAAACTTCTGAAGGTGTCTATCATGTCTTCTACTAATTCCTGGTAATTCTCTGTTTTATTATCGCCAAGAAGCCCAGCAACCACCAAAGGAAATGCAGTCCACGGTGTTTTTTCAACAGAAGACATCTTATCTTCCCGTTCATGAGATGTTAGCATCAGTCTGACTTGAGATCCAATGAAAACGCCCGCGATGACTTTTGCTGCAGTGAGATTCAGAAACATCAAACTAAAATGATAGAACGTTGCACCATCTCGATTCAAAGCTGTGACAAACTGCTTGATTAAACCCAACTTTGTGCGCAGTGGAGATAGTAGGACTTTCTCAAGAGACACCAGGGCATCGTATTTAACGTTATGCACTCCTGGCTGCCAGTCCTGTCTCAGTGGGCAGTCTCGACGAATGTAATGCTGACTGTCCACCACACACATAAAAGCATGGATACTTCGTTAATCTACCCTGCATGCCCATTAGAAAACCAAGCATCTTAAAATCACCATACATATCCCACTTGTACTCTGCGAATTTGATCTTTTGCTTTAACATTTTTTATTACATTTTTCTAGTCTTTTTTCATGTGCACAGAATGACCAATGGGTATTTAAGGATGTACATTGCCATTATGAAGAAGAATGGCCTTCAAAGTTCTTGATGAACTGTCTATGAAAAGATGGCATTCTTCTGGAATATGCTGCATACCAAATGCTTCAAAAAGTCCAGAAATGGCACAGCAGTAACACAATGAATCACTCATAGTGTAGAAACTTGGCAAACTTGACATGTCGGCTTCTGTACACGGATACTTTGCATGATGAATTTAACAGATTCCATTCTTTCAAACGTGATGTTACCAACTCTGCACCACCCTTTGTTAGACCTAAATCTCTCACTAGTTTGTCTAATTCAGCTCAATTAGGAAAGTGTGGTTCACCTTGCTCACAGACGCTGTTGCATTGCCAGTCTGCATTACCAGACTCTGAATCATCAGACCCTGTGTTACTTCCTTCTCCCGGACATGACGGTACTGGTATAGGTAGCTCATCACTATGTATCACAGGAGCAATGGATGATGGTATGTCTGAATAAACTATATAGACTTTTTATCAGACAACTTCTTGTATTTGGATATTTCCACCATAAAAAAGTAGCAGTTATCCCAGTGATCGGTTGGCTCTCGCCAAATCCTAGGGATGGCAAATGGCATGGACTTTCTGCTTCCTCTGAGCCGTCCTTCTAACGTTCATCAGCATTAACCACATATGACATGGGGTGCCCAAGACTTGTCTTGGTCACCAATGGGCATACCAAAATCTGCTTCATTTGCGGCACAGTAATTTCTTCCTAAGCAAATAATGTCTTTAATTTGCTTTGGCCCAATGTAAAATCCACAAACATAACAAAAAGAATCAGGATATGCATTACATAATCTGTAAGCCATTGTTAATTTAACTACCTACAACAAAATCACAACAAATTTATATTATAGGTTAGATTTCACAAGGGAGACATTGTAGCACTCTTGAAAAGTGAAAATATACCACGCGTGTGTGTATTATACACAAAAAATTCTATTTCAAATTACAAGCAAACCGTTGATGCAAATAAAAAAAGGCTACCATTGAGTTCAGCACCTCAAAATTGTGTAAAAACTGTTAAAAATAGCAGCCAAACTATTTTTTTTACATTGTGTAATCAATCGTTTTTTTATTTTTGTTTGTAAAAGTCTAATGTAACATTTTCTCTCTAAATAAATTTACACAAGAAAACTTCTGAATTCATTTTTATAAGTCTGCCTAATTTTTGCTAAAAAATTATCTCCAGGAATAATACTTGCCTAACAATTCTGCACACAGTGCACATCAATCTTGGCTGCAAACTCTTTGTATAAGGATGTTTTAGCAGGAATCCTGGAGGCTATGAATGCAAGGCAGGGAACAACCCAGGATGGGGCACCAACCCATTGCAGGGCACAGTCACGTAAGCTCAGCTATGGACAATTTGGTAACTCCAATTAGCCTCAGCATATTTTTAGACTGTGGGGGAAAATGGAATTTCCAAAGAAAGAAAGCCATAGTGACATGGGGAAATGATGAACACTTCACACACAGATTCCAGGTGGAGGCTGGAACCCTGGTCCCAGAGGTATGAGCAAACAGCACTAATCCCTGCGACCCCTCACCTCCCAGGGATAATTAACAGATTTCTCTCTTCCATCAATAAAGTTTATGTTATCTTAACCAAACATACATCTAAAAAGTTTTGAAATTATTTATCCTGGTCTCATTTTTCACAAAAACCTGATATTTTATTAGAGGTTTGTACACTTTTTATATACAGACACACAGATACATACAGAACCTACCTTCTACTCCTCTGAGCTGAGCTGTTGAAGAACACAGACGTCAGTCAGAGGTGATTGTTGTAGCACATAGAACATGATTTACTGTAGCAGTTATGGTCTTCCTCTGTTAGAGCTTCTTATACTACAATCATCTGTGCTGCACACTCTTTGTAGAAAAATGTTTTAGTCAGAATCCTGATGTAAATTTTCAAAGTGCATGCAGTGTATAGGAAAATCAAAGCAAAGCAAAATGAACAAATTACCCCCTTGAATCAAGGTTTATCTTATCGTGGCCAAACCCTCCAAACAAAAACCATTAATAAATCATAAATATCCCCCAGTATTTTTATGCATTAGTGCATTTATTGTCCTATCTCTGCTCTACCTTTACAACCTTTTTATAGAGATAGGACACTAAAATTTGATGATATTCAGATATCTTTACCCAACATTGTTCTGAGATTCCATGCTGATGGAAAAAAATGTAGAAAAAAAATATCAAGAGACAAGATTTGTGTAAATATTTTCTAATATATTTCTAAATGTGGCCAGGAGCTACCAATGTCCCAAGTCTATATTACCCAGGAACTTATAAACTGGAACCAGAATCCAGAACTTCAGTGTGAAAGTGCGTATTGAAATTTCAGTATAACACTTGGGAAAAAAAAAAAATCTCACACAAGATCTAGTCTTTAAGCCTACCCCTCACTGTCAAAAGGCACTTTCCTACCAAATTTGAGGTACCTAGCTCCTGGTTCTGAGTTCCATGGGCTGCCTTGATTGCGTAAAAGGGGCTGTAACCTTTATGCTAAATAAGCATGGAAGATGCAAAAAGCTTGCAGGTTGAACTCGTAATTTCATTTGAAGCTACACCATTACCCCAAAGCAGTGGAGGAAAACAAGTAATTTTGTTAGTTATTGGGGGGATCAATCACAATTCAAAAGTATTCAAAGTGATAGGAACATAAACAGTGACTTACCATTTTCCCTTTTTATTCTTTTGCAGTAAAGAATTACAATTGCCATTGCAATTAATAAACCACAGAGAAGACACGAAAAAGCCACCTTCCAGGGATAGGCATGTTGAAACATCTCACCTGTGAAACAATGTGTGATTTATTAGATTTATTACAGCATGTGTTTTGTTTTTCAGCAATATGGTTAGACGTACACAGTTTTCCATTGTCATTCGACATTACCACCAGAGCTGGAAATTTGAACTCTTCGATTGAAGTACAAAGAGACACAGGCCATACAGATTTTCATTATATACGATAAATATGTGTGTGCCATCAGTAGGTGTCGCATGCAGGTATATTTTACACAGAAAGTGGCTAAAAATTCTTAAGTTAAGTTATCTAGGGTGACCGGAAGAACCAAGAAATCCAATGTTTGAGCCTCTTACAGGTATTATTGACAAACTGGCTACTGGTCATCTATAACTGGCAGTGTGTAATAAGCATCATGAAGTACTACTGGTAGCACAATTGTTCGGTTATCAGGACAAATTAGCCTAATAACTAATGGTGGGCAAGATAATACACCATAACTTGTAAGACAAAAACATGTAGCAAAAATTCTTATTATTATTCTTATTATATATATTACACAATGTAAATTCTTGTGAATTACAGTATATAACTCACCAGATATTTCAACAACCTCCTCTCTCACTAAACCAAGCTGCTTCTGCAGAACTCGAGAGGTGAACCTGTTATTCTCTCTCTCATGTACAATGACACGTCCTCTCAGACTGAGGGAACCATCTGTGCTTCTGTGTGTCTCTGAATGTTCAGCAGTGAGATTTTGACCGTCACTGTCCAACCAGGTAACTTCAGCATCAGGATACCAGCTTTTAAGTTCATACAAAAAACTGATTCCTCTATCTCCGTGTCTTTCAATGGAGATCACTGACTGCGTACCTAGAGATAGACACAGTTTTTATAATATTTAATTAAGTTAAAAATTCATGATTTATACATTTTACTGGTATAATAAACACAGATATTTTGCTCATTTTAAAAATACACATACATACCCATGATAATTACATCAATGGACCAATCATCATGCGATTCTGGAGACTGAACAAAGCATTTATACCGGCCACTATCTGAATTTTTTACTCGTGTCAGCTTTAATGAAACATTTCCTTTTGTCAGTTCTTCTGGAAACAGCTCTGCCCTTTCCTTGTAAGATGGGATCTGATTTGTAGTAATAGTCTGAGCATTTTGGTATAGATACACATACTCTGTGAAGTCCTTTCTTAACCACCTGACCTCCATGTTCACAGCACTGATACTGGGCTTGAGAAAACAGGGCAGAACCACATCTTCACCGGCTAGAACCACAACAGGGTCAGATGGACCAAGAACCTCAAACTTTTCTGAAAAGAACAGTAATACAACAATAACACACTTCATTACTTAAAAATACATTTGTACAAGACACACAAAATATTAGTGCTTATATTAGTTTGTCTGTGAATATGAAAATGATCAACTGCACCTGATCTGGATACACTGGCATGTTGGAATAGCAAGAGGATGAAACAAGAGCATGAAGACCATTTGTCCTTCATTGCTGAACTGCAGTTATATTTAGGGAAATACAGACTTCTGTTTATCTGTGAAAATGTACAAATAAAAATTACCCAAAACATAGAATGAAGAAAATACAGCAAATCAAACATCCCCAATCACAGGGCAAATCATATTCCAAAACACAAACCAAAAATTTGACTAAATTACAATCAATATAAGTACCAGAAACACATATCCAACCAAAACATAAACCGAAAAGAATACAAATAATTCAAAAGAAACTTTGGGCGGGAATGTGCTGTCCAAAGAAATAAAACCAAGTCCCCAGTCAATCCGCAATCTCAAAACGGTGCGAATATCGCTCGCCCACAGAGAACTACTGCCCACCCCGACCTCCATTGATGCCGGATGACCCAGCACACCCCAACGATCACTGAGGCTACAGCGTTGGTACAGTCGCGTCACAGGGATAAAACAAAACAGTAGCGAAGCCCAGTGCCCCAGAATAACCCTTCAACACATTATCACAATCAGCCATAGACACTATACATTGACCAACCAATGTTTTTATTATGATCATTTATTTTAATTGTGATTAATATACATTGTACATACAGTATATGCACACATACCCCCAAATTATGTTGGACAAAAAAATATTTTTTTTAAAAAAAGCTTTGAATATCTTGAATAATTTATAATATTACATTTATTCCAGAGCTATGTTAAAATCACTGACTACGGGGTGAATTGTAACATAACAAGTGTTGAGCCTAAACCATTCATTGTCTGTTTGTGATACACAGATGAAACCTGGGGTCCGTTCTTCGTACGTCGCTTGATACATCCGAGATGAATTGACACATCGAAGATGAGATCATCGTGCTAATTACGATCCGGCTAAGTCGGTTCTTCAAGCACACCTGTTGTTGATGATTAGTATAGCTTGATTAAGTTGTCTAGGATTATTGCGCGTTCCTGCGTTGGTTTAAAAGGCGATATGCATCGACAGTAGAAACACTGATCACAAGCCCTTTGATTGGTTGACAAAATGGCAAAAGAGCGAGCGCATTTTTTTACTTAAACGGAGCAAAAGCTTTTATTAGAAGGTTACGGGGAATTCCAAACTTTAATAAAGACACCATCAAATGCTGCAAAAGCCAGGAGAGAGGGCTGGCAAAAAGTAGCGAATAAATTAAATGCGTGAGTGCTGCTCATGTTACATGTTCTTAGATTTTATTTAGATACTGTGTGTGTGTGACACACACACATATATATATATGGCAAGCCGTTCAGGAAATTTTATATATATATATCTATCTACCTTTGGACTGTGGGGGGAAACCGGAGTACCCGGAGGAAACCCCACGACGGCACAGGGCGAACATGCACACTCCACACACATGTAACCCAGGCGGAGACCCAGAGATGTGAGGCAACAGTGCTAACCACTGCACCACCATGGGGATGCAAAGACATGCTGAGGCTGATTGGAGTCACTAAATTGCCCATAGGTGTGCATGTGTGAGTGACTGGTGTGTGAGTGTGCTCATATGGAATGAAACCTGAATATATATAATGAAACTGAATATATGGAATGAAACTTGAATATATGGAATACAGTAAAACTCTGAATATATAGACGTCATCAAGGCAGTAGCGCCATGTTGTTTTTTCCACGTGTATTGTAATTTTATTCCGCAGAGATTGGAAAAACGTGTCGCCATGACTATACGCAATTTAATAGCGGCCATTCTAAGCAATGAGGACTTAACACTTTGACTAATGCATGCACGTCTACAGGCGAAAATAGTAGTCGTAGCCGCATTGAACAGCGCTCTAACGAGGATGAAGTTCATACACTGTTTCACCGCGGACGGCGGAATTCAGTGAATGTTAATCCGGAGAGAAACATGCCGTCCAGATATATATATATATATATATATGTGTGTGTGTGTGTGTGTGTGTGTGTGTGTGTGTGTGTATACACTTCTTTTCCCACGTGAGTCATTCCGTGCACTTTAAACAATCAAATGTGGCCTCGCCATTTCAACCAATCATAACCCGCCAGAAATCCTAAATCCTAAAACAGGCTAAATCCTGTTTACATGAAATAAACCTGCCAGTTTGTGATTCTTTAAAAGAATTCTGAGGTACATGCAAAAATATAAAAAAACATAAGAACTATCCCAGTCTCCCCTACAACAGAAATGACCATGTCTAAGTTTAAGTATTTAAAAATATTTTTAAATGATTGTACTAATTGCTGATCAACCATATACCAATATTACGGCTGGAAACCCTCTCGCATCTGTACCCAGTGGTTTTACATGAATTAGGTTGTGTTAAGCTACCTAAAATTCTCCTTTGTAAAACAAAACAATGTTTACTTGCTTACCTGCAGATGCGTCATTATTCACAGATGTGTTTTCGGTTTAGCAAAATTAAGTCCTGCCTCCAAAGATATATATCAAGATCCATATATCAAGCAATATAAGACACTATAAGTCGAACTAAATTACAAAAATATTGGCATGTATTAAATTAAGGAAGTCAAAAGTGAAAGGCAGTAATGCTGTGAGATCTCGCGAGAGCTGTGCGTAATCCAACATGGCAGCGCCGTACTAAAAAAAATACTAAACAGAACTAACTTCAATAGCCAAATTAACCAAGCCAAGATAATAATAATAATAATAATAGTGTCTATAGTACTTTATCGGATAGGCAAGTTCACTCAATACGTCCTGGACGAAGAAACCTTGGAAGATTTACAAGATTTCATGGACGAGTGTTGCGAGCGTCTCATCCACGAAGAGAACCCGCTCGGACTGTACTTCAATCAGACCCTCAGACAGCCCTTCGTCGCTGGATAAAGAATATGGAGATATCCTAGATTCGATTAATAACAAACCTTCCAGTTTTGAGGCCCGACTGGCAGTGGTAGAAGGGTGAGGGTAAAATGCGGACCGTTTACAAGCAGCAGAATTCATGTTTACAAACAGACGTGTCACAGATCACGTGGTATAGAAAGAAGCCCATACGACGTTACCTAATCACGG
>JAABNY020003431.1:0-13221 GCA_015164015.2 Brevimyrus niger
ATAGATAGATAGATAGATAGATAGATAGATAGATAGATAGATAGATAGATAGATAGATAGATAGATAGATAGACTTTTTTCATTGCACAGTACTGCACATATTAGCTGAATAGCATAAATTGTCAGTTTTAATTCACTGTGTGGTTCTGAAATGCATATGCAAATACAATTACAAGCATACACAGTCAGAGGAAGCAGAAAAAAAAGAGAAACTGACACTTTTGCAACTGGGGGATAAACCCACACACACTCGCATGGCGAAATTTCGACCACGGGCAGCACATTCACCCTATGGAGCAAAACAATGAAATTCATGTCGACTGTGTATACGACTTCTACAGTATATGACTAATGGTCAGCATCATTTTTCTTCTCTCAAAGTCTTCATGTTAACAATTTCTGGGCTGCCACAGTGCTCTGAGAGAAGCCTGGCACAAGATTAATTAAATGGATTCATTCTCCCTCCACCACCGTTTCTGGCTGCATATTATACTGTAGGCGCAGAATTATTAGGCTGATTGGGTTATTTAAGACCCAGAGTGCTGGTTTTGGGATTAGTGCTTCTTCCAGTAGACATATGCTTACACCTTTTTTATATTTAGGAAAACACAGGACTGTTATGTAGAAACAGACACCTTTTTGAATGTTTTTATTATCCCAGACAGCTCATTATCAGAACAAATTTGGTTATCAAAAAACTGGCACGTCTTTCGGCTTCTGATTTATACAAATATATATGTATAAGCATATACGTATATATACGCATATTAACATTAGCATTCATTTGAAACCCAGTTACAGTAACAGCAGTTCTTTAAATCATTGCAAACAAATACCTTAAAGCAGCAGATGGAGGTAATGATCCGGGGAGCATCATGCAATTAGGTGGATGCTAACGAGCAAGAAGAACAGCACATGGAACTCTGAAGGGCAACAACACGTTTGTTCCACCATTATATGTCTTCAAACTTAAGCTGGGGGAAAACTCATAGATTATATACCTAATACTGGAATATATTTCAGACAGAAGGCAATTGAAATGAGCTGAATAGATACAGAAACAATGTAATCATATAAGTGTAGAGAAATGTAAATGCATCTTATACTGGCTAAAACTCAACAAAAGTACTATATAACAATATACTTACATTTCTTTCTAAATTGATGATTTATACATATACTCTATATATATTGGGCTACTTTAATATACAAATATAGTCTTTATTCTAAAAATATAAATACAAATGATTCTCTTCAGTATGAAATGAAAAAAAGAATAATTTTATCTCAGTTCTACTCCCTCCTTCCCCTGTGTGAATCAGTTACTTATTAATTGATTCCATTGAAATAATATACATTTTTAGCATATGTACAGTACATTACCAAATACAGAGGGGCAAAAAATGAATGAAGATTAGGAGCCAAAATTTGCTATTAGCAGTTAATTTTAAAATGCCCGGAAACAAATGCAAGTAAATTCCACAGGCAGTGGTGTGGCCGGTCACAGAACTGGTATAAACACGGGGGGCTGATTAAGCTTTCCGGATCCTTTCTTCATCTAAAGTTCTACTATCTAACGTTTGCAGACTGTGATACTCTGTGCTGGGGCCATTCTCGTCTTGGCAGAGGCCACAAAGCAGGCGTCAAATGGAGCATGCACCCTGTTAGAGTCTGAACAGACAGCACCATTGTGCACTCTGTTAACTAGGTGAACAGGGTGCTAATGGCAAGAAGAGTGTGACAGTAAGTGAAGAGCGATACATGAAAGAGGCTGAGGAGTCTCAAGGAATGGAGCACTTAAGGGACAGAGTGTATCATATATCAATGGTCACTCCACATCTTATACAATGTAGCAAATGTAAAATTGCTGAAACATATTTTGCCACGTTGGCAGTGTATTTTTTTAACGAATGAAGTTATAATGCAGTTCGGCCCGCACCTTGAGATTTTACTGCATTTGTTCACTTTCCAGTTGCAGGACCTCATATAGGTAATTACCGTAATGGTAGATCCATTTTCTTCAGATTTAGCAATTCTGTGTTTTCATTTCAGCAAAGAGGGCTTTTTAAAAATATATGTTCAGTGTTGAAACAAGAAATGCCTAGTGTTTTCCATAATTGTTCATTGTAAAAGATTTTTTTTTGGCTCAATATTCTTAACATAATCCGTTATTCCTAATAGTTGATGTCACATGCATGTAAAACCAGTTTGGAGGATTTCTGAAACAGTGTAATGATGGTACCAAGAACTCAAAATTTTAACAGATATTTGAATATTTTTAGAATATGGAAAACAAAGGAATAACATAACAAGATAGATAATTGTATTGTATATAGTTTTCTCCTTGCATCACAATTTCCCAGACCTGTGAAAGACAGGTTTGCAGTTTGTAGTTCTTTATAACATTTGAACTTGGATTCATTGCATAACAGTAAACAGTGGGAAAAATGTGACTTGTTCGTCATTCTAAGAATATATCTTTGGTTAACATGCTATGCATTTACCCACTTCTTCATGTAACTGATCTGCAGATATGTTATTCATTCAGTTATTTACCTGGAGAAGATTATAGAATCATTTACCATTGATAATTTATTATTTGTAAGGATTTTAACAAAAAGTTAAGTTAACACAACACTGAGCAAAGGAGGATTTGCCTCAAAGCTTGTGGATTCGGGAGGAATCAGTAGATCAAGAGAACATCAGTTATGCACTTAAATCACTCTCTACCGATAACCAAATCAGAATTATGCGATTTTATTCTAATTCTAATTTTACTTTAAGTGAGGTACTCTGCCTGGGGTGACTCAGTCAATTTAGAGCAGCGCATTTTCCTTTTGTTTTATTGCTCATCTGATCAAAGATATGTGAATTTTTAAAATAACTATAATGCTCAGGAACATGCTAAAGCGCATCTGCAGCTATTGGCAAAAGGCAAACTGTAACATGCGAGCAACCAGCAGAAAGTCCATCGGGTCACACCTAGTTGGTTGCAGCCCTACCTTACCTGAATACCAGGCTCACTGGAAGCTCATCAACCTGCATAATTGGCATGGATTAAAAGGCCTTGAGTTTAATACCTTCCAAAGAATTGAGTGTCCTGCCATTCCGAGTGTTTGCTCGGTTTTCCGGAGTTTGACTTTGACTTCCTCTTGCCCTCCTGATCTTCTTGCCGTTC
The DNA here is from genome assembly GCA_015164015.2 of Brevimyrus niger. Lineage (NCBI taxonomy): Eukaryota > Metazoa > Chordata > Actinopteri > Osteoglossiformes > Mormyridae > Brevimyrus > Brevimyrus niger. Next base: position 3,179 of record JAABNY020003431.1, read on the forward strand.
ATCTTTGGATGGTTTGGAACTATTTTGTGACTGTCTGGCTCTGCTTGCACTGCAAATCTGGCAAATAATCGGACTTTGTTTGCTTTTGTTCGTGAAATTCTGGAACTAAAGCGGTTGCTCCTGCACTTATATCCCCATATAATCATCACAATATGGCACATTTTTTAGAAATAAATAATTTACCAAATCTTAAGCAAAAATGCACGTTTGCCACTTTTGTAAACTCTAATTACCCTGGTAATTAAATAAATTTGTAATAGTTGGTTCTTCCGTTAAACAATAAAAGGCAATATAGGAATACCCAAAAGAACATGTTTAAGTTGAGGCACATATATTATACTGAAAAAAATTGCCTTAGTGTACAAAGCTCAAATGGGTGACATGTTAAACTAAAAATTCTTTAGTTTTATTTTAACAAGGGCCATAGTAAACTGGCACAAAACTAGCATATAATCTACAGAGGCTCCAACTTTTGTCTTGTATCATCTGTGAAAGTGTGATAGATTGCAAAATGCAACTAATAATATTTGTGCAGAAAAATAAGAACAGTATTTTTGAGGATTGTTGTATCCTTCAAAGTCATAATTTAAATAAAACCCATCCAACGAGTATCAGTGTTTCTTTCTCTTTATTTCTGCATGACTGAACACTATTCCACGGGTGCTTTAATTAATGAGTATGGATATGTTTTTACAGTACAGTACAACTGGCTGGATTTATCTATTAGTACAGTACATTTATAAATAATTCAAATTATAGTAGCAACAATAAACAGTTGTTGCTATGTTCTTGAGGTTGTTGAGCAAGAAGTTCACTAAATTATCTAATTATTTGATTGTTTTGATTGTCGTCTGTCACTTCCCTCACTTACTCACAAAAAACAAGCCATTTACACAGTAACATTAATTATGTATTAAATATTAGGCTTGTTTAAAACAGACGGAATAAAGCCAACACATATGTTTGACTAAAGACCAAGGTTCCTTTTTCATTTTATATTGTATATTTGTATTGACTTAAATTGATTGGGCTTTTTGGAAGGAGCTAGACTGGATTTTCTTCGGTTGACACTGGATTATTCAGTGCTAGATGTTGAAATATTTGGGCAAGATATTTCCATGGAAACAGGGCAATGATGTTGACATTGTGGTGCCACTTAAGGAACAGAGCTGTAACATTAAGAAATGAGACGGTTGGAAGTGGAAGAGAATTATAGCTTGATTGAATGTCATGATCTTTGTGGGCTTGTGTTTGGTCATTGGACACACACGCATATCCACACATACACACAGTACACAGTGTCAAGCTCAACATTAATTCAGAAAAAGAAAAAAAAAAGATCTAATTGCCACTTGTTTTAGAGTACGCTCACCATTTTATGTGCCAAGTTTTTAATTTTGACGTGACTTCTGCTAACAGAACATTTTTGTAACAATAACCATAATTATAATAATAACATTAACAATATTACAATTGAGATAACAACACTTGATTTTAAAAAAGGAAAAAATAAAACTGAATAAACACAAAGAAACACTTATTTTATCTATAACTTTCTAGATTTTTCATTTATTTGTCCTTTTTCATTAAAAAACTCAACAAACATCATTTTTGTCCAGTCTCTGTCTCTTCTATTAAATGGATTCGCTTACCTTTTAAAATGTGAAAAAGCTGTCCCCCTTTTTCTGTTCATGGCGTCTTTCATACTAACGTGGCAATAAAGTTTTGTCATAATCCACTATAATCCATCAAGTTTATTTTGTTTTAAACAAGCAGGAAAAGTGTCTTCAAGTTCTGTGTCGTACAAAACAGGGGGGGGGGGCGTACCAGGAGGGGGTGTCCGTTTTGATAGCACGCTCCATTTCCTTCCTGTCAATACAAGGACCTTTTCCTCCGTTTGATGATTCTTCTTGCTTTCAATGTAGCTTCTGTCAATCTTGTTTTTTTTTTCACTTTTCTGTTGTTGACATATATGACACATCAGATGTTATGCCATTTCTGCTGTGTTTTGTCTTAGTATTCATTTAAACACACATTTCCACCTTATTCAACTACAAAAGTTAGTTTAGGGCATTTATATAATAATAATAATAATAATAATAATAATAATAATAATAATAATAATAATAATAATAATAATAATAAGGCAGACTGTTTTCAATCTGCATGTGTAATGTGTGGATCAATGATGTCGGTGATGGTATATAAGAGTTCCAGCTACTAAACAAAGTTCACAAAAGGCTTTCGGGGGGGAAATAGGCCTGTGTACGTATATGCAGTGTTGATTCACTGTTCTTTGTAATTTGTTGCAGACAGAAGCAAAATACTAAAGAATCAATAGAGAATTAATATGAAAACAGGTTTTCACAAAATGAAGTCTATCTCCTGAATTTCATGGTTAGCTAATTAGTGGATATATTAATCAAACAAAGTTTTAACGGAATAGGTGGTGAGAGAGGTAGCCCTTATAACTGGCTCAAGTAGAGGCTCAAAGTGTCTATCAGATGGAAAATAATGCACAGAACTGCTGTGGATATTATTATTCATAACCAAAGCTAAACATATTAATATACAATCATAATTGCAACATAGACAATACATAAGCATATTGCACAATATAAGTACATGAAGCAAAAAAAAAATGCATCATTGTTTGAAATAAAATGCTAATGTGAACCTAACATCAGACTTTTATGATCTGAGAAAATGTACAGACCAATCATTTAAGGTACAAATATAATTTTTTGCTTTTAAAAATATATAATGTTAGTTGGATGGTTAACACAGAATGTTTTATTAAAAAAATAAAACAAAACCCATGGACCATCTAATGGATACTGGTGACATGAAAGCAACCGTGTAGTTACTGTCAAGCTATTGATGCATAGGATGATTTAAATATACTTACTGCACTTCATGTAAGTTTATCTGCGATTCTCTCAGAATTACTGTGGTTAGTTATTTGGCACAAAATCCTTGAGAATGCAAATGTAATTATTTAAATCAATTGTAAAATATGAGCTCCAGCAGGACCACAATGGATAGCTCGTAATGACATGCACATACAAGCTCAAGGGAGTGGCAAGTCAAACATATTAGTATGTCACAAAGACTTAGAATAATAAAAAGCATTGCCGATGATGATGACAATTATTATTATTATTATTATTATTATTATTACAAATGCACAAATTGTATATAGGTAGATGGCTACTTTAAAACTTGTAGAATTCAGAGGAGAACAACTAAGCAGCATGTTCACACTGCAAACTCCAATGCAATGGCCCCAAATATAAAAAATGTTGGCTGTTATGTTAGGGAACTGGGTAATGACTGACCACTGTTAACAAATGCCCTGTATTAAAGTCAACATAACTTGAATATTTTTTATTTTTCCTATATGTGATTCCTTTGCCCCCCCCCCCCCCCCATGGTCCAGTCAACTTCCCCATCTCTCATCTGTTGTCCCAACAACAACAATAAAGAGAAATTTGTCAAGATTCAGTTTCTGTCCATCATAACCATAATAATATTAACTAAACATAGTGTATCTAACATCATTCAGTGATTGCACTGTATTATCAAATTCTTCCTACAAATAAAATATAATATACATCTTATGTATTTTCATAAGATCCTCTACTGTTTCGCTTATTTTTTCCATCTGTCCTTCATGAAAAAAAGGGAGATGTTACACTTGAAGCAAATCTTCCCTCGAAAAATATGAAAGATATCTATAGTCTCACTGCACAGTTTTTATTTGCACTGTACAATAAGATTTCTAGATTATACAATACCTGCACTGTATAGCAGTGCCAAACCATGGCTCTTAATGATGCTGGCCCGCAGTTTGTATAGCCTTTAAGATGCTGGGATCCTACAACAAATGTAACCCCAAAAACCTATGCTGTGTAAATCCCAGGAGAGGGCCTGCTATTATGCACTTGAGAAAAGTAACCTTCAATTGCTTTGTAAATTCTTATTTGCTCCTGCATCAGTTAAGAAAATAAATACTGTATTGGTACTACTGTTGTGTACTCTGCACATCATAACTGTGGCAAAAACACAGTGGAGTAAACTTAATATCAATATCTATAATCTGTATGTTTGGATATCCATACAAAATTGATGAGAGGAAGGTTTTGCTTTGGCACAGATTTTGCTGTAGCAGTTCCCATTACATACTTCACTTCACTTACATTGCCATTAATCAAAACAGAAACACTTAATACATTAAGTGTATCTGTGATAATTCTTGGCTTGGTACAGTTTAATGTGTATGGAACTGTCCACTTAATGTCTGCATCCTTTGTTCACTCCCCCTTGTAGTTTTTTTTCCTTGACTACTGTCTTATTCTTAGTATCATGTAATTAAATGTAATGGACAATGTTGTCTAATCATTTGTGTGTGCTTTCTGGTTTTCAGAATGCAACCTAGGGTTTAAAACAAACACGGCCCTAAAAATCCTTTCTCGCTTTCTGCACATACAGTACTACTCATATTTGAGTCTCTTGTACATTTTCCTTGGAGCTATTCTTAAACAGAAGTGGTTCAATTTGCGGGTTTTGGCTCTGACCCATTAAACCCTTTAGAGATGCGTGTAAACTCAAAGGTGGAAGGGAGAGGGGCAGAGGGAGGGGGGATGACATGGTGTTGGAATTAGGGTTAATGTTGCTCCCAGATGTGGTCTGCAAATTAGCGGAGGAGATCGGGACTTGTGTACAGGATATTGGGGTCTGAGAAGGCAAAGAAAGAGACGGAGGATTGTTATTATTGTTGAGAATTCCCCCAGGCCCAGAAACTCCGCCACCAGTCCCTGTCCCGATTCCCATTCCCATGACATTATTGTTAAAATGATGTGCCTTGTAGTAATGGTTAAGATGCTCTGCTCTAACTAAATTGGGAAGGTTGACAATTTCTGGATGGTGCAATCTTAAACTCTGCCCTCCTCCACCGCTTCCACCGCCTCCATGTAGAGCGGAGCCCCCAGAAATCCCACTGCCACCGCCAACTCCGTTTCCTCCTCCGGTTGCAATTTCATCCTCGACATTGATAATCTCAATGGCCCGTGCTGGCCCGTGGTGTTTGTGAAGCTGGTGCTGCTTTCTCAGCTTGTAGAAGACAACCAACATGACCGCTGCCATGAACGTAATTGCAACGAAGCAGCCGATGATGATTTTTGTGGTCTTCATCACATCATCCAGACCAGATAAATTAGTGACATCAGTTATTGGCACTGTAAAAGCCTTTTCGGGTGACACGGTGGCTTGGGATGAGGACCTCGAGGGCGACGAAACAGAAGAGGTGGTGGATAGGGTTGTGGTCATACCCCAAACCTCCCCTGGCATTGTGGGACCAGGAATTCCAACAAAGGTTTCGTTGATGTACTGGCGGGCGGAATGTTCCTCTTGACCGGCCTCCGTCGTTTCCACTGTGACAGTGGTGAAATAACTGTAACTGTTGCTGGCGTCTGAGGCGGACACGTTCAGCACCGCTGTTGCTGTGGTGTTGCCTGCGGAGTTGGTCACCATGCAAGTGTATTGGCCTGTATCTTGGACTGTGACGTTGGTGAAATTCAACGTGCCATCATGCAGCACTGAGATTCGAACCCTGTAAGACCCATGGGTCATGAGGGTGCCGTTGGGGGTAAGCCAGTTGACTGAGGTCATGGATGTACCGGTTCTGCACTTCAGCTCCGCTGCCATCCCCTCGGTGACATTCAGGTCTGTCGGGGGCTCAACAATTACAGGGGCATAGCAGGTAAAGTGGCTTTGGTCTAGCTCCCCAATATACCTGCCCTTTAGCCCTGGTGGAGCATGACAGCGGGCACAACAGGTAGTGTTGCTGGGTACCGTCTCCTTCAGCCACCAGCTCAACCATAGAACGTCACAGTTGCAAACCCAGGGGTTGTGATTAAGATGCACCCGTTCCAGTTGGTGAAGTGGGGTGAAGAGGTCGTGGGGAAGAGAGTGAAGAGAATTGTGAGAAAGATTCAACTCTTCGAGGTTTTTGAGGTCGTCGAAGGCATTCCGCTCGATGACCGACACTTGAGAGTGCATGAGCCAAAGCTTGCGCAGTGACACGAGCCCTTGGAAGGAACCTGGCCGGATGATTTCCAGCCGGTTCCCCGAAAGCTCCAGCTCCTCAAGGCGCTCCAGTGGTGTGAGGTTAGGTATGTCCTTAAGTCCACACATGCCCAGATTCAGGTAACGCAGGTTGATGAGTCCCTCAAAGGCAGCTTCGGAGATGTAGTCCAACTTTTTCAGTTCCCCTAAGTCCAGCCGCCTCAAGGAGGGCACACGGTGGAATGCATACGCAGGCAGGGTCTCAATGGGATTATTCCGCAGCCACAGTTCCCTCAGCTTGCTGAGGTACTCAAATGCCTGGGAGGGGACTAGCGTGAGGCGGTTGTCAAACAGCTCGAGAGTGTTGAGGTTTGGGAGGCCATTGAAGGCCCCTACCTCAATTTGACGTATCTGGTTCTTAGAGAGCTGCAGAATCTCCAGATGCCGCAGGTGCTTGAACGTGTCAGACTTTATCACCTGTGAAAACAAACAAAAAGGCAAAGAGCGGATGTTAAAACAGACTCGTATACCATATCCATTAACACACTACCTTATCTATGGCACACCTTTGTACCCTACAATGAAATGCGACTTAAATGAGATGTTTATACACCATATCCTCCTGAGACCCCACCCATTCATTTATGTCCGTTGTAGTGGACATTTTATTTTTGCGTCTATCTTTTTTCACTGTTTATTCCTGTTGTACACTAAAGAGGACATGCTGTGAAATAAAAAATAAAATAAAATTTGATCTAAATCTAAATTATAATCTATTATTTCTTCCAAAGACAAATAACCTAAAATTGAAAGACACTTTTTCCTTGGGTCTCAGGAGGTAAAATGCATCTCGCTACTGTATTTTGTAGTTCTACCAATGTTATAAATACCATTTAAATTTTAAGGCAAGGATTTCAAAAATTCTAACTCAATTTTAAAAATTCTACAATGTTTGTTAAATCATAACTACATGAGCAGACAAAATCATTCGTAAGCATATAAAGATCTCTTAAAAGGCTTCTTGGACAACGTGCAGCAGAATCTACATCGTATTATTTTGGACTTGGTTCCTACCAATTGAAATTCAAAGCCTTGCTGACAATCTATGATCAGTTAGGTATCTAGTGTGTACTCCTGTTACTCACTGGAATAAGAACAGAAATTCATTATCGTAAGGGAAATCTATGTTAAGGGCATGACCTCCCTTTTATGAATCTATTAATTTTTTATGTCTTTTATTCCATAAGTTCACATTCGGACATGCTATGAATTACCTGGATAGACTCTTTTTACTTTTGTTTCGTTCTCTATACTGATGTGCAGTCAATTTTGACTTGAATGTGTCTTCTGCCATATTTTTACCACATGGTCATTATTCAGCTTGACTGGCCTTATAACATTCAATAAATTAAAATACATTTTTTTGCAAACACATGCGAGATTTTGATATTAATATAATTGGGCACTTAGATATTGAGCCAGATAAAAACTACTTCTTGCATTCACCAATGATCTGTAGATTGGTTTTTTAAGTGGATGGTAATAAAAGTATTATCTTTCCTTTACATTTGTTGTCAATGTCAGATCAACCTTTTGCTGCGTGATTTATACTTATAACTTTGTTTCAGCAAGAGTGTAAGCACATTTATACTATGATGTAGGAATCCTGATGTCAATATCCTAACTCTAGAAAATAGGACAGAGATGACACATAATAAGGCTTCAATAATTCTGAGCAGCATGTCATTGTTACTGCACATTTAGTGGGCATTTAGTCACAATGGTTATAAAAATCTCTGGCACAGGCTTTGTCAAGATGGGAAAAGATGAAAAAAACGACCAATTTCAATATTCACAGGGAGAATATTTAAGAGGCAGTACATTAACCTCTAAGAGGACAGCAATAGGGACTGTGCACTTTTATTGCCATGAATCTGTAGCTTGGGATGTCACAGAAGAATGTGGTGCGATCTGACACATCATACCCTGTGCATGCAAGGAGGGATGTGTGCAGGTGTGTCGAGGCTGTTTCATAATGATGTGAAATCCATTTTTCCATATACAGCCGCGGCTGGGCTCGTTTCAGCTCAGGGCTGCATGCAGCGTGTTGCAGGCGCATGATAACTGATCATTTGCATATCATTATGCAGCATTTCGCCCCTGATGAGAAATTCTTGGGTAAGGATCCTTGATCCTAAAAGTGCATGTTGTCACTGGGCTGCTTAAGAAGCAAAAACAGAAGGTTGCCCGGTCTCTCTGACTGCTTTGATCGCTGGATGTGAATCCCTTGCAGAATTGCTGGGATGTCTCTTCTGCAGAGCTGTTTCACCAGACTTTTCTCGCTCAGTAAATCACCACTGAAGCAATCTCTCATGGAGAAATTACACAACATTCCTCTCTAACGATTCTGATTCCTATGTTGTCACTATGGCACAATGCATCCTTTCCAATCCTGTTTGATCACCATTTCTGTCTTTGAGCTTTACAATGCAACACAAGCTGTTGTGTTTGTTGTTGACCTTGAAACTCTACCTGGGCAGTGTGCAGTATATGGCATTTTAATATGAATGAATGTAATCCATGCTTCAATTACATCCACAGCTGGTTAGGAATCTCATAACACCATTACCATTATTTTTAACTATATTAGATAATGTTTAGCAAGCAACATATAATTTCACCCACGTCGTGCCACACTCCCTTCTGGCCAAATGACCCTGATTGGTCATTGATGAATGAGAACTTCACTCTGGCTGACTTGACCTAACACATCAAATAACACCCCAAAGGCATGAATAAGCAAGACTGGGGAATAACAGGCGCAGGAGGGTGACATTTATGCAGAGGATACTCACAGGGCATTCTGCTAAATAAGTCAGCTAATCACAAACCCCTTAAAGGCTCTCTTACATTATTCGCAGTATGACAATTATTTCTTCTGGATGCAATAAATCGGACCCTAAATATGCATCATTTACATTTATGTGAAGTACATATGCCTGCTGAACAACATGCTCACCAACATCTTTTTCAATATGGGAATTGTGCTATGGAAGATCATCGTTTATAATTTGCTATAATGCACATATAAATGAATACATGTATCATTTTCCACAAAATAAATAAAATTCATCTGTACCTACAGTAAATGTGTATCTATCGGCAGTAAACACACCGAGAGGCATTTTTCTCCTCACTTAACAGGTATACCTAATTTTCTATAAGGACAGTGGACCGAACGAGCCCGGTTCTGGAGAGGTGCACGGTACCCAGCTGAAGCTCTGCTTTGCTGCACTCCGCCTCCAGAGTGTTGCTGCACTTGCGGCTCATGAACTGGTTTACTGGTGGCGTATTTTAGGACCTTGTTTTTACTCATTTCTTTGCAAGGTATTGCATGTCTCTACCATCCTGAACATTCATTCCTTCTCTACCCTGTTTGTGTGTGTAGCTTTCACCCTGATCACCTTGATCTCCTTGTTCTTGGTTTTGCATCTTTTATTTGGTAACTTTCCCCGTTTAGCTCAGAGCAGAACTACAGCTTCCTGCCTGTGTTTGACTATGGATTTTTGTTTAAAGATTTGGACTGTGCATTTGGTTTTTCTTCATATTACCTGTTCCACAATATGGTACCTGTGTCTCAGATCACCACTCCAGGACTACGACTTAAACCTTGTGTTCCTGCAACTGAATCCTCCCTTTATTACTCATATATTCTTCATGCTTGACAGTCGTGATATATGAGAAATATTCCAAGACCACAAAACAGTACAGTAAACTGGCAGTTTAGAAAATGTCCTGCAATGTCACATTTTTAGTCCAAATATCAGAATAAAAATAATTATTAACATTAGAAAGATTATTGTTACTCTAAGAGAGGATATTCCTTCAGTTAAAACACCCTCTTTACAGTCATGCGTTGCTTATTGATGGGGATACATTTCAAGAAATGCGTCGTCGACTAAATGACTAGATGGCAG